>JAVTVY010010518.1:0-42935 GCA_036873755.1 Hanleya hanleyi | reverse complement strand
CCCAATAGCTCGTGTCCTGTTAGGGTTAATCGGTGCCTCATACGAGTTATGATTTAATATTTCACAACATATGGGGTTATGGGGTAGGGGTGATGCTTAATTTAGATGATAAAAGATCGGACACAACACCATAACAATTAAATTGAATGAGTACATGTATTAATTGCAACATAGGAAAATAAGCCAAAATCCAGTTGTCATTAAGTTAGTTGTTATGAAGCCTGAATACTGTTATTATGAACATGAATGTGTACTTGCAACAAAAACAATTTCTCAAAGCATATGGTACAAAGGACAGCAAATGCCTCTGATGCCAATAGTTTACCAATCTTCCAGTTATCCCCTTTCACCCACCAAATGGCATAGAATATTGCTGCACTGATATACCCATCCTTTTATTTGAAAAGCAGGGTTATAAAGAAATGGAATGAAACAAAGAAATAAATATCAACAGAGCTGTTTTTGAACAGCAATTAATAGATGCCACCACATACCCGTACATTTACCCACAGAAAAGGATTTCTGCAAGCCAAACAAAGTATTTTAGGCATTTTCATCACCCATAGAAGATCATGCATTTTCTGGAGTTTTGTTACACCTTTGTTTTGTTTTGTTAACCGTTTTAGAACAAGTTTTAATAGTTAATTATCTTTGTAATAACTACAATACACAAAACTCAAAACTGTACCAAAACGTTATTGAACTACGCCTGCAGACAACAGGCCAATCTGTGTGACATCATGTTGAAGGTTAATTTATATTTATATAAAGTCAGAAAAGTCAGAAAATGTAGATATATTAAGAAATGTAAAAGTCTAATTTGCTCTCTAGAATTCACTTACTTTGAAAAGTCCACAAAATGTCAGTTCATTCAACCTGAATGACAAATAACACTTTGATTGAAAATAAAGAAAACATTGCTTCTTGAACATGACAATGCAGACATAACAGAATGTATACAACTGTTAAGCTTCTTATTTTAGATGCTTCACTAAAACATGAACAGATAATGGTAATATTAGTTTATTACACTTGAAAAATATCAGATGATTTCAAGAAATGACAGGATGAGAGTGCAACTAATAATCATGCTGGAAATATGAATCTAAATTATCTTTACCGTTTTGTTTTCTTCAGTGTTGTTTTCTGGAAATAAGATGCATACATGTCAGTTAGACATAGGTGCAACTTTGACTTAACACAATCATCCAAGAAGTAGACTGAAAACGTATTGATTCCTCTGTTGAAGTACTTTCCTGTTTGTTTAGGCAATCTGAGTAAGCAAAGAGGTTAACATATTGACACACAACCATAAACTATATTTGTATTTCCCTGCCAAACTCTAAACCAAACAGTGTGGTTGACACCAGTACTTGGCAGTCGATTGGTACAAAGAATTGACCTGAGCAGCAATACTATGATACAGCTTGGTGGTAAGATGTTACACCAACAGTTTACGAAACCTGTTCTTTAAGTAGGCCAAAGTTCAACAAAGAGGGCCCCCAAACCAATAATTGTTTTCAGATCTTTTTTATCACATAGACATTTAGTCATAGCCATATATAATTAAGAAATAAAGACTGAGGAAGTGGTTTCAGATAAACACCCGTTGGCATGAGTCCACCAGTTGGGACCCAAGGCCACAGGCCAAGGTTCTAAATTGGTGGACTCGTGCCATTGGTGTTTATCTTGGAAATTTGAAACCAACTTTCGAGGAATTTATTTTGATTCAGACATGTACAATCATCAATGATAAATTTATTACGAATTCCCATGAAATGTAATCATCTAGGTCTTTCCAATTGATCGATACAATTTCTGAATGCAGCGTCACTTTCCACAGCCAGTCCCTGAACATTGTTGCAAATTGTTACAGACTGCATGATATGCATGCGCTCCCTATAGTTACAGCCACCAACAACATTGTTTTAGAATGCACAGGTGTTAGCCGGTGTTTAACGGGAATTCAACACAACTTCGGTACAATGCTGTAACATGGGACACAGAGTGGAGGTATGGTCAGATTCTGTTTTACACACCCTCAGTGTCATTTAATCAGAACAAACAACTGAGAAGCTTTATAATGATAATCATATCCTACATGGTCAACAATATATACAGCAAGATTACCTATCAATTATAATAACGACACGTGATTGAATTAGTGGATAGAAGTGGATTCATGAATAACGAAAGACTCATTCAAGCTAGAAATTACATATGAAAGACCACAAGTACCAAAATAATTTCGAAATGGTAGTGAGATTATCGAACGATACATCTTCAGTTGAAAAATAATTTTGGTACTTGTGGTCCTTCATATGTAAATTCGAACTTGAATGAGTCTTTCAGGACACGTGTTTCACAAAACAGCCTAAATCCACTAATTCAACCACGTGTCATTATAATAATATATAGCCAGTCCTAATGTATACTGCATATGCTGCCCACAGCATGTTGGCTTGCCGAAATTATGGAAATCCAGTATATTTACCATTATTTATTTTTTCGATTCTCAGTGCATCTTCTATAGGTGAAAATCACATTAAAGTGCACCTTCTCCTTTTAAGATTTTTATGTTATTTGTTTAAAATTTATGCTTTTGTATATTGCTCACCAATTTAAAGCAAAATTGTATGCCACTCTGTGAGGCCTGTTGGTAGAACCAGCTTGAGCAGAGTTTGGTGAGAAAGAACCAGTTACTGGTAACTGTACACGTACCTTCGACTCCCAGGGTCTGTCCTTAATTCCGTAATCATACAGAATCTCCTCATTAGGATAGATGTCTCGAACAGCAAACAATCCGAGATAAAGTTTCCCACCTACAGCTAGGACCTTCATTTTTGTGTTGAAGCTTTTCCTAGAATCATTGACCAGACGACCTAAGCGTGGGCCACTCAATGGCTCATCTGTAGAATCGATACTGTAAAAGAACGTACATGCACTGCAAACATGGTACAAATGTCCATTTGCTCATTTTTGACAGAACTCCTTTTGGAAAAGTAGAATTAAAAATATATTTTTGATGAATACATATACCAGTAAAACTACCTTTTCTGTTATTAGATGCGTCTCTTACCATGGAAATTTGACTGTTTTTTTTGTTCACAGCATCTTTTCATAGGCTGAACTGCATCATGATGTAAATATTCCAACTCTGAGTGGTAATGGGTTAATTTTACAGCATTTTTGGCCCAATAATTGATTATGCTCTTTAAAGCTTACCAATATGACTTTCCACCATGCACAAAAAAGAATCGAAAAACACTGCTTGGGCCATGTTCTTCCCTTTCTTCTCCTGCTTCGCCTGAGAGCAGTTCCCCAGCATATTGCACAACAAAACTTCCCACACTAATCTTCTCGAGAGCTATAACACCACGCCCTGTAATAGTATAACGATTAAAATAACAAATTATACATGTAAACCACACATGCAAGACTAGACTTCCGTAAACAAGTGCTTGAACTACATGTACAAACCTGTGAACAAACAGGTGAAAATAGATAGATACTGTACATGTACTTAAAATGGGCTGGTACAAGTGACATTTTTCTAACCTCACTATCGTTGACCCAAGAACAAAGTAGTCTTGAGGTCAATTGTCAAAAAATATATTTGAGGATGTATGCATTGACAAGAAAAGTTTAAACAGACAGAATTCTGAATTCGGACGGACTGTCGTAGCAGTGTTTGTTGCCTGATCTTGAAAACAACCACCGCTGATCAGTTCTCGCCCTGTCATATCTGTGAGAACACAATTCTCTGGTCAAATGATTATTCGGAATTATAATCCAAAAACATGCTTTTCGCAGAAATTGATGAATGAATGCTGTCTTTTGTATAGTATGCGAGACATCGATAACATATTGCCTGAAAACGAGTGCAGTTTGCCTAGTTTTTGAAAATGCGCAGATTTTTTGCATGCCGAAGAAAGCATAAATCAGCTGCTATATTTATAGTTTTTTTCTTAATGGAATAGGGTTTAAAGCATCAGTGGTTTTGTTGTTTGACCAATCACCATGGACATCTGTTTGACACGTCGTTATTCCCATTGAAGCCTTCAGTGGTTAACTTGGTGTCAAACAGACGTCCACAGTGAGTAAATCATGCAAAAAGCACCTCTTATGTTGATCTTAAACCTGTAAATATAAATATATTACAGCCAAGTGAAAATAACATGGAGTATAAAAACATCACCTTTGATTGGGAAATTACTCTCCTCGATCCCAACAGGATCGACAATATCCAAAAAAGGTTGGGCTCTTTCCTCTGGTGAAAGTGGAGCGGCTCTTCTTCTGCCCATGTTGAAACCAATGTATGCAGAACGCTGAAAAGATGATTTCAGGGAATGTACGAAAGAAAATGGTTTACTAAAAAGCGGGCCTATAATTTAGATGGAGTGCACCTAGTCATACCAAAATGGCAAGTAATGACTTTTCGCCCGCGCTGAACGGGGGGAGGAGGGGGGAGAGAGGAGTATTTTACGCTCAAAATCTTGAAAACCACCTAAAACAAGAGCCGTTTGGCTTCATAATACGCCCGCACTGCTGACCAAATTTAATATAAAGCATTCCCACATGAGAAGGAGATAAATCCAAATTTCATGTTTTTGAGCCACAGTGGCCTTGACCTTTTGACTTCAAAATCGATAGGGCTATTCCGTGTTCCAGCAGTAATTAACATATACCCTAAGTTTGGTACCAATGCATAATCTCAAACCGGAGATATTGCAATGACAAAGGGAGTCCGACAGGAGGACAAACAAACGGACATCAAAATCAATAGGCTTCTTGTTTGCCACGAGTTTGAGCGATAGCTTAAATGTCATCACAATATGAATTACTGAACTGGAGTTATTGCATGGACACAAAAATTTTCAAGGATTTCCCACTTTTTTGGTCACACTGACCTTGACCTTTTGACCACCAGATGAATATTGTTCTTCTTTGCACCATGGGGAACATGTACCCAAATTTTGGTACCAATCCATGACCTGGAACGCTAGATATTGCACAGACAACAGTTAACTGTTAGAGAAAAAGACGAACAGACAGACAGCAAAATCAATAGGCTTCTTGTTCATCACGAGTTTGAGGAATATCTTAAATTTCATCACAATCTGAATTACTGAACTAGAGTTATAGCATGGACACAACAATTTTCAAGGATTTTTCCATTTTTTGGTCAGTGACCTTGACCTTTTGACATCCAAATGAATAGGGTTCTTCTTTGCCCCATGGGTAACCTGTACCCAAAGTTTGATACCAATCTATAACCTAGAACCCAAGATATTGCACAGACAACAAAAGTTAACTGACACAAAGGAGGACGAACAGACAGACAGCAAAATCAATAGGCTTCTTGTTTGCCATGAGTTTGAAGAATACCTTCAATTTCATGACCTTTGACCTTTTGACCTCAAAATGAATAGGGTTCTTCTTTGCCCAATGGGTAACTGTACCCAAAGTTAGTTCCAATCCGTAACCTAGAACTAGAGATACATGTATTGCACGAACAACAAAAGTTAACGGACGGATAGACAGACGAACAGAACACGCGATCACATTATACGACCTCGTCTAACGACGGGCGTATAAAAATATGTACATGCATTAATAGCGAGCGGAGCGCGGCCGCGAAGCGGCCGCTTGCGAAGCAAGCTCTATAGGTATTGCGTAGACGTGCATATATGAAGCAAAACATAGCAAATTTAATGAAAACAAAGCAAAATAACAACAACAACCGATATCCCTTGAACGAAAAAACGGTGATTTCCGTTTCCGGCACCCATGGAGAAATTGCATGCCGGGACAGATTCAGAACATAAATTTATGAAGACATAAAAGAAGAAACATATAGCCTAGCTGGCATGTCATTTTTCGAAAGGATTTCAATTTATGAATAATTATACACAGATGAAAATAACTGTAGACTAAAAATGATTCGTTATTGGTTATGCGACTTTCGTCCTTGTCGAAGATGTCCGATGCAAAACGCAGACCACGTGACCAAGAGTTCGATCAAAAACGTTTCGCAGCAAAGCGGCACTCAAAACGGTGCACATCTTTCGACAAATTTAGTTCTATGGCAGGCAAAATCTGCATAAAATTCATATCTATGGAAAGCTTATTTATTGCGTTTTTTAGATCTGAAGTATCGTGTAAATACGATGAGGCATTTGATAGAAAATAAACATTAACGACGTAGTCATGGTTGTAAAACCAAGCCACTCAACATTGCCAAGAATCTTGACTTCACCGAGGTCCGCGTGAAGTAGAGGGTCCTACTATTTACCGTCCAGATACGCCCAGTCAAGTCCCGTGGCGTACAACTCACGTCCACTAAAGTTCAGAAGAAAAAAGATAACCGCCCAGGCACTCATTCAGCCACCAGTGACGTCCAGTAGCAAATGCCATGTCCAGTGGAGATAACTGTACACCCAGCATTTGAAAATGGTGATTTTGCGATTTAAGTTTAAAATTTGAATTAAAAGAACTGAGTTCGAAACCTATTTTTTGTATTATCATTCTAACTTGATTGTTAATTTTAATTTCGAATTGCAATTTCAGTTTTTTAAATGAAATTTCAGTTTTAATTTAATTTGATCAAGATTAAAGTAAAATTATTTGTGAATACTTGAATTTGAATTTGAATATAATCTTAACTTGAAATTAAAATTTGATAGTTGAAAAAAAGTTTGAAGAAAACTAGAACTAATTTTTGAGTTCACCGCAAAATCAAATTAGTTCAAAATTGTCTCTAACCTGAAGCTAGGGAGAGTATGTTTCAATTTAAACTTTCAAAGTTTCCATTCAAAATTAATAATGAACTGTGTATGTTTTATAAACTAGACACCCTCCAATAATACCTGAAAATTGCACACCAGAGATAGGCCTACATATTTTTTAACATTTATTTATGGCAATTTATTTGTATTTCCACATTTTAATGACATGAGAACCGTACCCCAGTTACAGATGAGAGGGAGGGGGAAGACCCCGCCCCCTCTATATATTTTGCGATCCCTAAGACTAGTCCTGAAAATTACCACACTATATTTGTGGGTCAAGCTTTACCAAAAAATGTGAAAACAAACCAAAGAAAAAAACGAGATTGCCACCATAATGACCTCACATTGACGTCATTTTCAAAACAGATATCTTTAGACGATTTTTGGTCATATTACCCCCCCCCCCCACTACCATTCCCCATTGTAGACACAAATGAATTTAAATATCAATATCCAATATGGTTAATTATGGTTTCATGTCTTCTTTATCTATAACTTTATAGATTATAATCATAGCCATTACAAGGTTGTTTCTGTCCATTATAGTAACCGCTCTCTTTCATTAATATTTTAGCATTCAAAATCATTCATTAAAATATGTAATTATAAGCATTCTATCAATTCCTTAAATTGATTTAAAATGTAAAAAGAACAATATCCCAATGTTGATAACAGACAATGAAATGATTAAGTCGATTGGTTTTACAGTCGCACATAGAACTATTTTAACATATCTGGTAAATCTATTGGCTGTAAATGTTTGCAAATATTGTTCCCATTTGGCAGATAAATTAGTAGTTTCGTCTTTATGTTCAGATCTGTCTATTAATCACGATCTATTCACTTCAGTCTCAACTTTTGAACATGTCTATTACAAGGACATTTAGTTTGGTTAAATGGAATCTACTCCACCAAGGTTTTACATATTACGTGTACAATAAAATTAGAATTGAATTCCATCAGTAATAAGACTAATTGTGACCGTATATATGTGATGTAGATTTTTTGTCCGATAAAGGAACAGGATTATTCTTATTATAGGACTTTACAATGAAGCTGCCTAATGACAGAATATAACATCATAGCCACCTGGAACAGTGACAGGAAATCATAGAACCAGATAGAATTTGAACAATTAAATATTTGATCCAATCTAAAATTAAATCCTACATAGCGACATATATGATAGGGGAGCATTCATAAGGATATTAATTTATTAAGATTGATATTTGATCCTTCAATATTTCGATGGGGGCTCAAACCAAAAAGTGATCGGTATATGGATCAGGATTTGACTTTGTGAACCCAGTAAAAATGTTGATATTTGCCTGGAACTGTTCTGGCACATGGAATTCCAGTGGCGGGTGGTAAATTAAGTTCTGCCTTTGTCCGGGGTTGTTTTGAATTGCTGGCTATATCTAAAGAGCTGGCTTTTACTATGATGAGGACAAGCATTTTACATTTGTTTCTTCAAGTGAGCCAGATGATTATTTCTTCTCTATTATAAATTCTGTCACATTTATGATCCAGGCTATGTCGATAAATTCTAGACAACAACAGTACCACATGGATTGTAATGCTGTAAAGTTCTACATGAACTGACTTTCAAACAAACCATCGGTTTTGATATAAGCATATGCATGAAATATTTGTTCAGTGTAAAATACTCTACAAAAAGGAGGCCAAGAAGTTGGAGCAACTCTATCTGCCCATATCTGCTCCTGTGATGGATAGGCAGATCAAATCAATGGAACCTCAAAAGTACAAAAGTACTTTAGATTTCATCCACTTCAAATATTAGCTGTGTGAAACAAGAAATTATGCGAATGAGTAATACAAGTGCAAGTTCAATTGTGTTAATTTAGAGCTGGTGGAAAACTACTTGATATGAATAGGCAAAGCCAGAAACGAGAGGAAGAAGTATTTCTCCGCTCGCTTCTAGGCTTTGCCTATTCATATTATATTTATCATTTTCCCAATTGCCACTGGCAAGGAAGAATCGAGGTAAAAATAAAGTTGATTCATCCATTAGTTTTTTTTTCTGTAGGCCCCACAAACTTTTGGTATGGCACTGCCTCATCGCTGCCTCAATCCAGATAAGCACGAACTCCATCGGTGTTCAGGCTTACAACCAACAACAACAACACCACCAATGGTTTCTCCGTTAGACAGACAGTAGTCAGTCTGGGGTGGGGTGGGGGGACGGTGGTTGTCAAACTGGGAGTACAAAGTTGCCATGCTTGATGAAAATGAAAGAAGACAGGTTATCTGTGACTATGCATCGTACATTACCCCGTGGATATAGTAGGGATTGGTGGCGGGACATAGTTGTTAAACTGTAGTAAATTATACAAGAATCAGATCACGATGTCGAAAACTGGTCACTTGACAACATAATCGACCACTATAATTGATTTCTATACTATAATTGTTCACTATAATTATAATCGACCACTATAATTGTTCCCCGGACAACATAATCGACCACTATAATTGATTTCGCCTGTCATTGATTTCCCTGTTACCCAATCTTTTGGACAGAGGAATCTCTGACGACGAAAAATTGACAATCCTCCTCAACCCGAACAACCCCAAAGTCGCACTCTCCATCAATAACATGTACCAGCTGCGCATAACACCAAAATAACTCCTCCAGCAGAGCACTTCCTGTTGTCCACTATGTAAATAGTACTACTTTTACGTTATTATTGCGATTATGTTGTATCGCAATGTATGCACTGTATATAATGTAAATATTTTCAACTACTTTGTCTCTTGCCATGCTTTGTATGTCTCAAAGTCGTGCAATAAACTATTGATTGATTGATTGATAATAATAATGCCCCGACGTCGTACTGACAATTTCCTCAGCAAATTATATCAGACTTTTCCCCCTAGTACTACTACTACTAGCTTATATTCTCACCCTTCCCTGCGCTTGTGTTGCGGAAATAGACGAATTAAACGGAGATTCAACTTTCCTCACCTCGATGTTTAGTTCAAAATGTGCTAACTAACTGCACATGCGCAGTGAACGATGTTGTCCGTCCACCAATTAGCAAACGGGGACACAAGTGTATGGTCGCAATTTTGTCCAATCGACACGCCACACACGAACACACCCTCCGTATCTATTTTCACACAGTGAAATCGGGGACTATTGGAAAGATAAGCTTTTTTTACCTTTTTTCACTAGAGAGTGCTATAAAATGAACAGAGAAAGCGATTTTGGACCTTTGGTCAACCGGGGACGTCCCCGGTTGCCGAGGTGTCCCCGGTTGAAAGGTGTGTATCCATGCAACTGTCCCCACTTGACACCTTTCGCAAACGCACACGCACCCCCACACACACACAGATTCAATCATTTTATTACTCCTCTATTACAACACGTATAAGCTGGCGGAACCGTTATGGGTGTGTTTACAATTCAAGTATGCTCTTGCCTTGTTCAATCAGAAGCCGCTCGTGCCAATTATAGATTGCTCTTGTGCCTCACCCGTTGGCATAAACAGCATTAGGTAGTTCAGTATACCGTTGAGGCAACATGTCCTGGAACAGCTGTTTTCGCATTTTGATCGCATTTTCAGGGCCTCGGTGGGAGGTAACCCTGCATCGTCGTCCAAGTGTCGCTTGGTTTTCATGATGGTCCTTTGCGTGGGATCGCCCTTCATTTCAAGCGACAGTAGGCTAAACTGTTCCTGCATCGCCATGGCTGTTTCCTGATGGACGGGCGCATTTGGATGTAAGTCTCTTGCAAGTTATCCTGCCCGGCGTCCTCGATCAGCGCAGCGTGGTTATTAATGGCCGCTGTCACAATACAGTCCCAAAAGGTAGGGACACTTTCTTCTTCGCTCAGGCTTCCCTCACTGTCTACATTAGTCTCCAGGCATTCAACCTGGCTGTCAGTGGATAGGCTCTCCGTATCAGTGGATAAACTCTCAACAATCTTTGTACCAGTATCTTCCTCAGCGGGCTCGATCAGCGCAGCGTGGGTATTAATGGCCGCTGTCACAATACAGTCCCAAAAGGTAGGGACCCTTTCTTCTTCACTCAGACTTCCCTCATTGTCTACATCAGCATCCAAGCATCCAGCCTGGTTGTCAGTGGGTATGCTCGCAACAGTCTTTGCTTAAGTACCTGCCTCAGCTGGATCATTGGTTTCTGACCACTCGGTGTTGTAATCTCTATACCCATGTATATTCCTCTGGTGCCGCATCATATCGCAGTGTCTGGTAAAGGTGCGTCCACACTCAAGACAAGGATAAGCCATGTTGAGGGGTTTAACGTCGGCTGTGCTCGTCTATCGGTTAGAGCTGTTTTATAGACGGGCGTTGACTGGCGTTGATGTCGTTATGACGGGGTGACGAGCGTCGCCGAGCGTTGTCGGGCGTCAACGCCAAATGGCTCAGCTATGGAGGTCCACTTCGAAAATAGGTGGGTCAGCTGGAGGTTGAAGAAGATAATGTTCCGCCTCCAACTGCATTTCCATAAAGGTCTGTGATGCCTCATGCAATGTCAGGTTTTGGCCTCGGTATCCTCTTTGGGTAGTATCTGTTTCTCATGCCGCAAAAAGGATACCCATGTCACTCATTGGATATCATCTATCAACCTGACAAGATGACATCGCATGCTTTCTCGTCTGCGTAGATTTGCATCGGGGGTCCCAGCTCGACCTGCATCAATTATAGCATCGCTGGTTTCTCGTTGGTGTAGGACACTCACGGCCTCAGATTGATGCAGTTCATCAGTACGCCCTTGGGTCCCGACTCGAACGTCGGCTTGCTGTAAAGCTTCGGCTAGAATTAAGTTTACATTAAGCAACGTGGATGCCGTTGTGCTAATAGTGACATAAGAAAGATTGTGTCATGTGGCCTATTTATAGTTCAACTGTGAACGATCGGGAATGGCACGGGTGGCTCCTGATTGGTCAAGAGCAGTTTGAGATTGGGTCGGGCGGCCAACCTATGGCGTACAGCGCAATAATTTTACACACTAATGTGAGAAATTCCCGTTGGAGTGGTACATTAGAGCAGTATAGTATAGTAGTAGTAGTAGTAGTAGTAGTAGTAGTAGTAGTAGTAGTAGTAGTAGTATAGTAATATAGCATAGTATGTATAGTAGTAATGTAGTATAGCATAGTACAGTATAGTAGTAATACTGCTCCAATGTGGGTACCCTAATCATAACTCCAAAGGAACTTCCTCGCATGTGTGTGTAAGCTTAATGCGCTGCACGCTATAGCGTGACCGCCCGTGCCAGTCTCCGACTGCTCTTGACCAATGAGATCGTCCACCGTTGAACTATAAATAACCCACATGACACAAATGTAAACTTTGAACCCGACGACGGAGATATTCTAGCCGAAGCTTTACAGCAATTCGACGTTCGAGTCGGGGCCCAGGGCGTACTAATGAACTACACCAATCTGAGGCCGTGAGTGCCCCACGCCAACGAGAAACCACCGATGTTATTATTGATGCAGTTCGAGCTGGGACCCCGATGCAAATCTACGCAGACGAGAAAGCATGCGCTGTCATCTTGTCACGGTTATGGATGATATCCAGTGGGTGACACGGGTATCCTTTCTGCAGAAACAGATACTACCCAAAGAAGATACCGAAGCCAAAACCTGACATTGCATGAGGCATCACAGACCTTTATGGAAATGCAGTGGGAGGCGAGACATTATCTTCTCCAACCTCCAACTGACCCAACTGTTTTCGAAGTGGGCCCCCATAGCTGAGCCATATGGCTTTGACGCCCAACAACGCTCGGCGACGTCCGTCAAACCCTGTCATAACGACATCAACGCTCGTCAACGCCCGTCCATAAAAATAGCCCTAATCCATAGCCGAGTACAGAGACGATAAACTCTTCAACATGGCTTATCGTTGTCTTGCGTGTGGACGCATCTTTACTTGACACTAAGATATATTCCAGAGGAATATACATGGGTATAGAGAGACCGCGTGGCTAGAAGCTGATGAGCCCGCTGAGGCAGATACTGGTGCAAAGACTGATGAGTGTCTATCCACTAATACCGAGAGCTTACCCACTGACAGGCAGGTTGACTGCTCGGATGCTGATGTATACAGTGAGAGAAGCCTGAGCGAAGAATAAAGGGTCCCTACCTTTCGGGACCGTATTGTGACAGCGGCCATTAATACCCACGCTGTGCTGATCGAGGACGCCGAGGATCGAGGATAACTTGCAAGAGGCTTACATCCAAATGCGCCCGTCCAGCAGGAAATCAGCCATGGCGATCTATGAACAGTATAGCCTGCTGCCGTTTGAAATGAAGGGCGATCCCATGCATAGGTCCATCATGAAGACCAAGCGTCACTTGGAGGAGGATATGGGGTTAGCTCCCACCGAGGCTCTGAAAAATGCGATAAAAATGCGAAAACAGCTGTTCCAGGTAATGTTGCCTCAACCGTGTCCTGGACTACCTAATGATATTTAGGCCAACGGGTGAGGCACAAGAGCAATCGACGATTGGCACGAACGGCTCCTGACTGGACAGGACAAGAACATACTTGAATAGTAAACACACCCATAGCGGCTCCCTCAGTTTGGTTGTGTTGTGATGGAGGGATAAAAAAATGAAGGACCTGTAATACTTGTTGTTGTTGTTGTTGTTGTTGTTGCTGTTCTCTTATCTGACTGTGCTAAGTCTTTGAGATATTAGGGTGCACTCCAGAGATTCTTCCATTCGGCAAGGAATAGACCATGGGTCCGCTTTTCGGTCACCAATTGTCGTAAAATTTTCAACCCAAATCACATATATGTATATATTTTCTGAGAGAGCATGACTAAACTATTATTTTAAAAAAAAGTGGGGTTAACCTGCTCGTTTTTTGTCAGATTTTCTCTCCGTAAATGAGTCCTGATTGTTAGGTACACCCAAGGGGCATAACTGAGGCGGACAAAATTAACTCCATGACCCCGATCGCCGAGTAGACGAAGCCAGCCATCGATCTGTATATGCTGGTTTGCAGCTTTGATAATGATGAACAGGATGGTATTATAGATATAAGTTATTAAGAAGGCAAGAAGAATTATGATGTAGCAGAACACGGACAGTCTATCGTATTATGAAATTAGACCGGGGCCATTGCTACGAAACTGTGGAGATCCACCTTAGGTTTTAGGAAAATGTGTGGGGGTGTGGGTGGCATCCTCATAACAGGGGTAATAAACTCCTGACCGCAGTCAAATGTGCTTTCCGGAACAGTCTACTGGCGAACTGATGTTTCGATTGATCAATTCTCGATTTGTGAAGGGGACCTTCCAAACAGTACAGCGATGTACGGGAGAGAGGCTAGTGAGTGACAAACAGCAGGTACATTGTTTTGTTCGCGAACTAACCTGAAATGACAGGAAGGCTGTCATAACAACATGCACTTTTAGCATATCTAGAACAATTAATCAGAACACGGCGCTTTGACTTGCGTTCAGCGACAATGCTGTACAGTCGACATGTGATGGCCTGACAAGCTGTCACCTCTACACCGTCAGTAATACATCCATTGCATCACACATTACGGCAGTCATGACGCATGGACTATATTCATGCGAAACACAAACAAAAATCAATAACATAAACTCGTTAGCAGTGAAATCAGTGTAGGTTATTAATGAACAGATTTTCGGAGATATTTTGTTAATGCATGAATGAGGTTATTGCAGTGATAGAAGAATGGCGGAGTAATCTCTACGCTGAGAACGTGTTAACGATATTTCAAGTGCGGGCATGGAATGTAGCCAGACGATAGTCGTTCAGCTGACATGCGCTGTTCGGTGGTTGTGTGGGCGGGTGTGGTTCTCAGTCTCAACAGCGTTAGGACGTCACTGCGTGAAAACGAGCGTTAAGGCACATGTCGAGGGTGTTATGACGATGGGTCCCCGTAATTCACCCTCAAACGATTCGAACCCTTCCAAATAGTCCTAAATTGGTTATATTGTGTATAGACTCCAAATATGTGATATAACTCCTACGTATATCTCCTGTCCATGGTGCACCCCATGGTCAACATGCTCACTAGGTTAGGGCATTGAGGTGGTGGTAGCCGCTTAGTCCCATGTGCGCTCCCAATTCGACTGTATTTCCGCTTTCTCTACTATCATGCGCTACCCAACAACACCAGTATGCCTGAGACCGTATGGGTTAGTGTATAGGGGTGTAGGCATGTCTCAAGGGCGCTTTCAAGCGACGCTGCACCTTCTCTTCTACTGATAACATCACCAAAGACGTCACAGTCACGTGCGAAAGCTTCAATACGAGACCATGCACACTATATTTGGAACAAGAATACCTCTCCATCGCTCAAACAGATTGCGTTTTCAAAAAGCCCGCTTTCTATAATACTGCTAGACTGTAGAATGATGAAACAGGACAAAATTACCACGCCAGTCGGTCTCTCCCCGACGAGTGCTTCACTATGACACCTCACTCTTCCCATTCGGAACCTCGACTCCAAAACGTCCCATCAAAGGCCCTTTTCCCACAATTCCCTGTCTGCGCATGAACCATTATTGGACCACCACAACCCAATTGACGGGGGATTTTCCTCAATTTTATGAGTAAACTCCGTGTTTCCGGTTTTCAGAAAAATCCAATGTTTTACCTTCACATCACCCATCACATGCCGTCTCCTCTATTCTCCACGTTGCCATAGCAACCCAATGATCAAAGATCAAGTGTGGTGATGTCACCCACAGCTGCATTTACAGCCACATTTCCAGCCGCAATTTCAACCGACAGAATCGGTCTTTTATATATTACTGCTCTCCTTATTTGTCTTATCAAACCATTGCTTTGGATCCGCTACATCGGTGATATATTTGGTATATGGAGGGGTACGATACAGGAATTCAAAGAATTCGCTCAAATGCTCAATTCTCATCAATCCAATATTCCACTTCAATACAATGTCCAGGTCCACTCGGTACCTTTCCTAGACGTAGTGATAGATGAATGCAGTCGCTTTGCGTCCACAGGTTACTTTGATAGTAAAGTTTACTTCAAACTCACTGATAGCCACCATCAGCTGCAATAAAAGCGCGGCTGAGATACTAAGTCTACGTCTGAGAATTCACCATATTCTCGGGTCTGAATGTTAGGTGCCGAGGGATGCTTTCCTGTAGAGTCATATGGTTGCTTTTTAGTCGCCAGTTGTCGTCAATTTTTCCCACCTCTTGCATATCGCCCCAATTCATACCTCGTTCCATCCTCATTACACATTTTCTTGCCTAGTCAGATCTAAATTTTTGAGATTTCGTCGAATTGGCAACAATGATTGGGACTACTATATACGGCATGCCATGTTCTTACTCGATCACTCGTCAAACGAGGATATTCAGCTCGAAAACTGAGGAAGATTAGAGATCAAGAAAGAGTTTTCTAAATCTTATCTTCTACTCTTATAAAACATGGTGTTACGGTCTGGATCACTTCCACCAGTTCGAACATTTTACAGACGTTCTTCCAATCAGAAAGAGCTTTTGATTCGTGTGAAACTTCAATTATGAGCCATGTACAGATCATGGACAGTCACAGTACTTGTTGGTTAGATGGCGCTGCACTTTCAGTCATACGGGTCATCTACATATTAACTTGATTTTGTTGCCATTTCATTTCAAACGTTGAGTTTCCCTGAACAGAGCACAGTGGAACACCCATTCTTTTAATTGGTAGACCCACTAGGCTTATGTACATTGCTCACTGGTCTTTTTAACACGTTTTTAGCTTGTTTATGTATATTTGTTCATACTATTTTTTTTTTCACACCGACAAGATGAAGGTCATTACCAAATTGACACGCTTTGGGCGAGCATAAAGTTTGGCTGTTGTGGGCATGCAGACTTGCAGGACGCAAGAGCCCCTGCTCCAAAAGCTATCCCGACGAAGTTTCTAAACTCCTACCAATAAAGTTTCCCGCGAGTCAATTAAATTAAGTTATTTTTCTTTTCTTTTTCTTCAGTAATCTTGAATCTTTACACACAGACAAAGGGAAATAACTTCGTTAATGGAATACAAACCAGTGGCATATGTTCTTACTGGCCAGCCCAGTATCACAGTTGGGGTGGTTATATGATTCCGTAGGGTGGATGGCTAATTTATGGATATCAGCTTTTGGTCATAGTTAGTATATATGCCCACGTAGGTGACCTTTCTTCGCTAGTGGTAATAACTTACGATAGCTGCCTGGTTACCAGTAGGACTGGATGAAGCCATCAGAATCTCCAGTGCAATGACGACCGTCACACCAACAATGGATGTCAGTAGAGTCTTCATCTTGGACCGCCGCTTAATTGGTCTGTGTGTGGAAAATATCAACGTAGGCAATATATGTATATTATAAGCACACGAACGTACTCTGAAAAGAAGTTACCAAAGATACACATTATTGTAGCAAAACTGCAAGTACACATTAATATATATATATCTATGATCTTCCATGTCAGCTCTGGGAGGCCTATACGAAACATGTATTTGCATCAGAAATATCGAGATAATGGATAAGTACTATAACATGACAGCAGTGGGGAAAATGAGGCTTTTGAACATGAGCATGAACTGATAATGATATAGAGGGCAGGATCGGAAATGGACAAAATTGGTCATCTCTAACGTTATCCGTAGTAAAGAAAGCGCAAAGAATCGCTATACCCTAGTCCATCGGGGTAACTTGTGGGATGTGGATACGCGATGGGATGCTCTGGGTAGGACATTATGAGTCTATCTATTAATGTAGGGGTAGTTTTGCCGTTCTTGAATGACCGGTCGAAGTATTGAACACAGAGACTTTCGTACGCTAAAACATGAATTTACTAATGACGATGGATATTACAAATACAGACATACATAAACAGAACTACAGTCAGCTTGGTTTGCTCCAACTAACTGGTCTACAATGTCGGTAAGTCCGAGCACTGGCCGTAATGTCCTCTTCATTCAGTTCTAACCATATTTATGTAATACGGCACTGAACGTAACTAAGTGACCCAAAACAAAACAAATACTTTCTTAACATACAAATGGCTGGACATGATTTATCAATAGCAAGCATGAAGAACAACTCAAAGTTAATCCACAATTCAAGGCTAACAATCAAATTAATACAACTATTATATCATAATCATACGCTTGTCAGCTCCATAGATTTGCGGGTTTGAACACATCGATTACTGCTTAAATATGAGCTGAATGGTATAGTAAAATGCCCCTTTACTATACTATCCTGGTAGATTACTTGTATGGCACTACGCGTCTATAGCTATTCTTGTAATTCACCGAATGAAAAAAAGATGAGATCCCTGTCTTGTGTGGTTTTTTTGTAACACCCGTCTCTTGGACCAAATTGGTGATGGTGGTGTAACGCTCTACCGCTGGGATATAAGTTATCCTACACACACATACACCACTATAGCTAGTCTTTAATGTCTTAGCGCAATCAGAGGTATGAGATGTGATTTAGGCATGTTATTTTTCGTGTATCAGTCGGCGGCTTTTGTCCAATCAGAAGTCGCAATTTCGAAAATCAATTTTGTTTACATCAATCTTTGACCATGTTAGCTCTTGTCCGTGTTCAACGGCCACCCATTCGCTTCGGGCAGTCCAGGATACCGTAACGGCAACATATCCTGGAACAGCTGTCCCATTTTTTCGCGATTATGTGAGTGGTAACCGCGTATCCTCTTTGAGAAACTGCCCTTGTGTTGCGTCAATCTTCGGTCATACTCGCAGTTGTCAGTGTTCAATGGCCGTCCATTCGCTCTAGTCCAACCCCAGCCGTCTTCGGGCAGTCCAGGATACTGTAACGACAACGGTTTTCGCACTTTCACAGCAGTTTTCAGAGCCTCTGTGGGTTAATGATTAAGCTATGCGTAGTATCTCTCCTCATTTCTAGCGGCATCAGGCTATACTGTCCATAGATGACCATGGCTGTTTTGCTGATGTGTCGACGGTGTAAACCTATTGTAAGTTATCCTCCGCGGCATCCTCGAACGCCGCAGCGTGGATATTAATAGCCGCCGTCACAATACGACCCCAAAAGGTGGGTTCCCTTTCGTCTTCGCCCAGATTTCTCTGGGACCAGTTCTCTGCATCGGCGTCCGAGCTATCCGCATCAGTAGATAGGCTCTCAACATCAGTTGGTGGATTGGCGAAGGCGCGTTCGAACTCAGAGAATGTATAACCCGTGTTTTGGAAAACGCCCGCCAATGCCTATTTTAACGCTTCAGAACCCTAATGAGACATCTCAGAAGCTCGGATTGCTCTAAACTATTTCGTGATATCCCATGGAATTGATACTAATTCACCGAAATGCAGTGACGTTCGTCAATGCCCATCGTTATGCCGTGACGTTCTCCGTTTCGCGGACAATAGCATAACGGAATTATAAACACACGCTTGGGTTTTACGTGATGCAGGGAATAATAAATTCTGTAGTACAAAATATACTTGTTGTTGCTGTTGTTGTTGTTGTTGTTCATCTCTCTCTCTCTCTCATCTGATTGAGTTATGATGTTAGGACAGTTGGGACTAGGTACAGGTGTGCATGTGTGTGTGTAGGAGAATATACAACCCAGCGGTGGGCCGTCACTGCGTTACAACACCACCGCCACCATCAGAGTTAATTTCGTCCAAGGGCGAGACATGCGTTACAAAATACACACAAGACAGGGTATTGGGTGAGATCAAATCTTATTTTTGCAATCGGTGAATTACAAGAAGATCTATAGACGCCATGTACCAGTACCCTACAGGGAAAGTAAATCTACCAGGATAGATAGGCCCATTATGTTCTATCCAGAACATCCCTTGACGTATACACACGCCACTAATTACCCCTACGGATTAATGTAGGCGCGTGCTTGAGCGACTTCTCGACTACGGATGATGTCACAGATAACAGATTTCTCTCAATATTCTTCTTTGGATACAATCCAAAGGCCACATGCTCGCCTCTATGAGCTAGTGTATAGGGGTATAGGCATGTCTCGAGTGCGCACCGAGCGACTTTGCGCTTTCTCTACTACTCCGTGGGTGCGCATGCGCATCATAACGTCGCCACCCCAGGCGTAGTCTACACCACGAGAGCTTCAAGACAAGACCCTGCATATTTAGGCCACTTACGGCCCCTATGGGACCGTTTATAGGGGACTAGAGCTAGGCATGTCCCGAGGGCGCACCCTAAATCGCTATCGTTCTAAATAATCCCGAGTGCGCGTGCGCATCACATATTCACCACCCCAGTCGTTGTTTACACCACGAGCGCTTCAGTATGATATCTTGCACGGCCTATAATCCCTAGGTGCGCATGCGCATCACAGCATCACCACCCCAGTCGTAGTTTATACCACGAGCGCTTCAGTATGATACCTTGCAGGGCCAATGTGGGTCCAGGATGGTCCCTAAATCGCTCAACCACACCTCTTCATATCCCTAAACAACCGCTTTTCTCTAAAACTCCTCGACTGGGAATGTGCATCATAACGACACTTCCGCTCAGAACCACCCCAATTGTAGTCTATACCACGAGAGGCGAGATTCCCCACGCCATATTTGGACCCAGAATGGTCCCTAAATCGCTCAAACATGCCCCTGCGCACCTCAAAATGCCTTTTCTCTACTCCCTTACTGCGCATCCGCACTAACTCTTCACTTCCAGTCGTAGTTTACATGCCCAAGGCTTCAGGACAAGATCCTCCGCTACCCATTCGCAACACATAGGGCCCACTTAGACCGATCTGACAGATTTTTTCTGCATGCATGGGTGTAAAGTTCGTCTTTCCGCAGTTTTCCCGAGAAAATCATAAATTTGCATAAAGCCCGTGATTCCCGTCACCGGAAGTGACCTCCCATCGGATGGGACGGGAAGTCACGTGATCGGACGTGATGTCATCCGTAACGTCATGACGCCTCCCAAACGCCTTCCACCCACCACGATTTACCCACCTCAACAATCCTAAGGCATTTACGCTTTATATACTACTAGTATTGCGGTTAATAAGCACGTTGCTTATAGGATATTATATTCAATTCCGCTCAATATTTGTTTATCCTAAGTTGCTTCTAGGTGGATTTTATATTGACTTGTAGCGAAAAAAATAGTAATTTATTAGTGATAGGGCCTTTGTGTATTGAAGCCGGAGCCGGCCCCTCGCGTTTTGAACGGGTCACAAATTCGCAAGAGCGAGAATAATCATCCACTTTTGACCGTTGAACCATAGACATAAGTCGAAAGAGCGAGGTTTCGGTCATCTTCGTTGCACCAAACCAATTTCTACGTTCCCACCTCGAAGTGGGAACGTAGAAATTGCTTTGGTGCAACGAAGATGGGTTTCGGTCAGATTTGAGTGATATTCGGCCGACTTGAAGCGAGACTTGAGCGGAAGAGCGGGATCTATGTAAATTCTGAATCTCTAATGGATCGGATCAAAATCTTGACTCTGGGCAGTACTTTGACAACGTAATTATTATCTGTCTGCGAATGTAAATCATCTAAACCATGTATGTTGCTGTCAGTATCATTAAGATTAATATCTGACGATACATATTCTAACTGGGATTAAAATATTGTCCTTACAGTTTACAGTTCTTAACTTTCTAGCCAGTGAAATGTATTACGCTTGATTTGTCGCTGTCATTGAGGGGCCTTCACCAAGTGACCAGGAGTCCCAAATTACGTAACCGAGAGCCCCGGCTTGCTTAAATCAATTACGGCCTTCGATAAGAAGTGCAAATGTCGATACGAAAGTGGCAGAATGATATCGTATCGTACTCTCGCTCTTTGGTTTCAACCAAGCGAAAAAGCGAAGTTAGTCTCGTACTTTCTACTCTTTTGTCAATAGGGCAAAAGTCGAAAGTGCGAAAAATAACCGGACTATGAAGCCTTCCGGTTTCAACACTTTTTGAACCATTGACACGCTCTTTCGTATCAAACCATCGCACTTTCGTATCGAACCATCGCAATTTCGTATCGAACGCTCGCTCTTTCGTATCGAACCATCGCACATTCGTATCGAACCATCGTTCTTTCGTATCGAACAATCGCACTTTCGATCGAACCATCGCTCTTTCGTATCGAACCATCGCACTTTCGTATCGAACGCTCGCTCTTTCTTATCCAATCATCGCATAGTATCGAACCCACGCTCTTTCGTATGGAACCTTCGCTCTTTCGTATAGAACCCTCGCTCTTTTGTATCGAACCCTCGCTCTTCCGTTGTCATTGGTTAAAACGCGGGCTGAAACCGGAAGGCGGAAAAGCAACTATAGCATAGCACTTTCGTCTTTTTGACTCATTAAAAAAAGTCGAAAGTGCATTGAGAGAACCAGAAGATCTGCATCCAGCATCCATGATATGTGCTTGACCAATCTACAGACGATAACCTGGAACATCTAAATAATTCACATTGTTTTAACAATCCTGTGAAATTGCAGGCCATAGCGGCATGGTGACCAACTGTCAGATACTTTTATACCTTAAACTGTAAAATGAGAGCCAACTAAGTATTACCGTATTTAGAAGCCAGAATTCCCCAATTTTCTGATTAATTTGACACATGTCGGTGACGAGTCCTTGGTGACGGGATCATTTGAGATCCATTCTCTTTTTAAGCTCAAATTTGCGATAGGTAAAAGGCCTGGCATTGGCTGTCATGGCCTGTAGTAAGCTTTTAACATCGCAACCACCCTTAAAATCGCAATGCACTGTAAAGGGTCGTTTTCTCGACCCTTAAATCACAATTGACAAAATATCGACGTGGTTGACACTCGATAACGCAATGCGACGTTAAGTGTCGAGATGTTGACACTTAACATCGCATTGTGCATAATAATATCGATCTGATCAACAATTAATATCGCAGTCTGCTCAAAGGAATCAAACGTGTTTATAAAGATCGATGCGTGATGAATATTATTTACTTATTTCCAGACTTCATCCAGTTTGATTGAGAAGTGATTGTCATGCTAACGGTTTTGTCCGCGAAACAGCTTTTCACGAGTCATGTAGTACACTCTTAAAACGCAAATTTTACATTTAACATCTAGAGGGTTGGAGGAGGGAAAGCATTTAGAAAGTGTTGTTTCACCACTTTTTAGTGTTGGATGCAACAGCTTAAAATGTTGCATTTAACACTTAAAAGTGGTGAATACAACACCTCTAGATGTTAAATCTAACATTTGCGTTTTGAGAGTGTACAACACTGTACACGCTTCAAACCTTTATGCCAGACGCCATCAATAAAAAGTCCAACGCCCAAAATCAAATACTTTATTCGCCCCAAAAGCGACCAAAAAAGGGAATGTTTCAAACAAGGTAGTTCCTTTCAAAATAGAACAGTAAGCCCTTTCCAAAAATGATTAATGGTATTACTTCCGATGCGATTTCTTGTGTAGAGATACGAGACATGAGTTAATTTACACTCTCGATTTAATACCCTTGTCGAATTATTTTCTATAATTATGTCGATTTAACCATATCTGGCCTGAGCGAATTCGGGTGTATCGAATACTAAGGGGAGGGGAGCTCAATCTTTGGACAGTCATCACGTAATGAGAAAAGTCATCAGTAGTAGAGAAAGCGCATAGATAGGATTGAAATGTGTCGTGGGGAGTTGAACTTGGATACAAAAGTGGGTATTGGTGGGTCATACTGGGTCCAATATGGGGTTCTATGGCACTTGTGGAGCTATACATTGGTCTAGCCATTGTATGACTGACAACATTGCGCACTGCCGCACTCGGAGAAAGCACAGATACGGTCGGATTGGATGCTCACTTGGTAACCACGTGGAAGTGAATATTGGGTTGCCACTCACAGAGTCTTTGAAAAGGCGGTCAAAATGCGAAAACGTTAAAAGTCATCATATCGACCTCGCAATTTTGATTGTGAAATTAAGAGTCGTCGTGTCGATTCTTAACATCGCAAAGGCCCAACGACCACAATATCGAAATGGTCGACCCTTAATTGAGGGTCGTTGAGATGTTAGAGCTTCTACAATGACCTTTTAGCTGTACTTGGCGGTATTGTTATAAAAGTATCTGTAAAGGGTATTGACGAAGATAACCAACCTAGATGTAACAGTATATATGTTAATGCCTTCTGCTAAACTTTCAATTTGGATAAGAACAAAATGGGTTCATCACTACCGTACGACAGATATATTAACTGATACTTACAGAGGTGTTGGTCTGCGATCTGCGATAACTGCAGGTCGAGGTACAGGAGCTTGTAGTTTATTCTCTGTGTAATCAATCGGATTTTATGTTCGTCTAACGACAATAAACACGGAAATGTCCGCAAACAATTTTGCGTGTGCGTGAAATATTAGACGTTGGTCCGTTGTCATGTCAAGTTACAACAACGATAAAATTGTGACATAACAATAGGCCAGTTTCTAAGATTGTGCTCAAATACGAACTAAATGGGGTGCTCTGATATGCTAAACTGCATGCGGAAGAATCGATAGAAAATTCTACAATGCAAATACATATCATAGTAAGCGATACCGGTGTTTCAATCGAACTGTTTTCCCATCTCAAATTGCTTATTGTTCCCTTCGTTTCCTTGCTTCATTCGTGGGCATTGTATTATTATTATTATCCTTCCTCCTTCCTCCTTCCTTATTCCTCCATGCTCAGAGCATGGTATAGACTTACAAACAACAAAGAGATAATCGATTAAAGGATGTGTGAACATGTTTCAGTCATTCATAATATCAATAAGTAAACCCGGAATAAATGGTTTGGGTAGGTAAATATGAAGAAAAAATGGTATTTATTTGCCTGATACACGTATCTGGATCGTAGAACCGAAATTTAATGAGCTGCCGCGTCAGGTGACCGTTTGACGTCATACACGACGATGAGCGAATTCTGACAGCAAGTTAAACATGACTGACGAATACTGTAATCAGTGATTGGTCTGCAAGTGCCTTACATTTCCCAAATTTGCCCAGACTGAGACTACGGTACTGACAACAAAAACGGCACCAGTGATAAATACCCATCGGTATTAAGAGTGGATTTATCATTCACAGATAAACAACAATTAATTTTAATTGTTGTTGTTGTTGTTGTTGTTGTTGTTATACCACGGTCGTTATATTCAGGTTGATGCTAAAATAATGTTTACATGAATTCCACGGAAAACGGACATCGCTAAAACCAGCCCTTTTTCTTATAAAATTCACTCCACATTCATTCGTAGACCATATATTAGCATGCTGTTTTTTTCTATTCGCTTCCTATGACCGGGGAGTAGTAGGCTCTACCCTTTTCGAGTCGTATTGGTGTCAGTCCGCATGCGCGAGAAAAAAATGGGGCGGTATTGGGGCGGTGTGCGCAGGAGTGTTGTGCTCAGGTATGACGTCACTTCAAGTCTGGATGAATGAGGCGTGACCTTGATGGCATGGATTCCTCCGCGGTGATGCGGTCTGGCGGTGATACGGTCTGCCTCCGCGGACCGAAAGTAGTCCCAAAACCGTGGGTTTTCGTGAGAATGTTCGGCAATCTGTAGGGACCGCTACTGAACCAATTGGTTCGAGTGAGGTATCAATATGAAGCATACGTGAGGGAGTATCCAACGGGCTGGGTGTGACGTGGAACTGACGTCATTCTGCGCATGCGCAGTAGAGAAAGCGTATGGAAATAGACGTTTTGGGTCTAGGTGGGCCATTAGTGGGCCGATTGGGTCGTATGAGGTATCAATGTGAAGCATACGTGAGGGAGTATCCAACGAGCTGGGTGTGACGTGGAGCTAGCGTCATTCTACGCATGCGCAGTAGAGAAAAGGTATGGAAGTAGACGTTTTGGGGCCTAGGTGGGCCACTAGTGGGCCGATTGGGTTGAGTGAGGTATCAATGTGAAGCAGTCGTGAGGGGGCATCCACCTGGACTAGTGTATCGTTCGTTGTCAACATTCTGCGCATGCGCAGACAGGGAATTGTGGGAAAAGGGTGTGGAAATAGACGTTTTGGGGTGTAGATGGGCCACTAGTGGGCCGATGGGATCGAATGAGGTATCAATGTGAAGCATTCGTGAGTGAGCCTCCCCCTGGGCTAGTGTGTCGTTCGTGTTCGACGTTCTGCGCATGCGCAGACAGGGAATTGTGGGAAAAGGGTGTGGAAATAGACGTTTGGGGGTGTAGGTGAGCCCCTAACGGTCCGATGGTGTCGTATGAGGTCTTATTTTGAAGCTCTCGTGAGGGAGCATCCGCCTGGACTAGTGTGTTGTTCGTGTTCAACATTCTGCGCATACGTGCGGGAAAAGGGTATGGAAATAGACGTTTTGGGGTCGAAGTGGGCCACTGTTGGTCTGATGGGGTCGAGTGAGGTATCAATGTGAAGCATACGTAAAGGAGCATCCGACGGGGTGGATGTGACGTAACACTGACGTCATTCTGCGCATGCGCACTAGAGAGAGAGTATGGAAATAGACGTTTTGGGGTCTAGGTGGGTCACTATGGGTCCGATGGAGTTGAGTGAGGTATCAATGTGAAGCTCTCGTGAAGCAGCATCCGACTGGACTCATGGTTCGTCCGTATTCAAGAGTCTGCGCATGCGCAGTCTGGTCGTAGTATAGAAAGCAGGCATTTGGGGGATGCGTGGGGGTGTGTTTGGGGTACTAATCCCCATATGGGTCCATGGTTGTGGTTGGGTGGTGTGGGTTGTTCGCACAGACGTCACAGATGTCGGGTCAAATGGTCAAAGGTCACATCCAGGTCAAAAAGTCAAAGGTCTCCCTTTCGGCAATGTTCGGCAACAATGTTGCGGCATCGATATACAGAGCTTGAACACAAGAAGGGGATTGTAAATTAACCTGGGAAGGATGGGCAGTTCCATTTGGACCAATCAGCGGTCGAGAAAAAGAGCCAATGAGCGATCGATAAACGAACCAATGGACGGGTACTAGAATTTTGCTCACGTCTGCGCCTACATCCGGGTACTAGGATGCTTTCGCCTACGTCCGCGCCTACACCCGGGTTCTTGTACATCCAGGTAATGTTTTCTGAACATTGATGGGTTACATTTGGCCCTATCCTAGGGTGCACTCCAGGGATTCTTCCATTTGGCATGGAATAGACTATGGGTCCGTTTTTCGGCAACCAATTATCGTAAAATTTTCAACCCAAATCACTCATATGTATATATTTTATGAAAGAGCATGATTAAACTATAATTTTAAGACATGGCACTGCTATGTTATAGAAAGATGAATCTCGAACATTCCCTTCCAGGCTTGCTTCATTTTTCCTAGAAAACCCCTTAAAATGTCGAAAAATGGTCAAATTCAGCTCAATTTCCAGAAAAATCTGTAGAAGCGATTTCAATTAAACTTCTTACTCACCTTCCCTAGTCCGGTCTCAACTTAAAAAGGCAAAAAAAGTGGGGGTCAACCTGCCAGTTTTTTTGTTAGATTTTCTTCCCGTAAATGAGTCAAGAATTGTAGGCACACCCAAGGGGTATAACTGAGGCAGGACAAAATTTACTCCATGATCCCGATCAGCGTGTTGGCGAAGCCAACCATCGATTTGTACGTGCTCGTTTGCAGCGTTGATAATGCTGAATAGGATGGTATTATAGATATAAGCTATTAAGAAGACAAGAAGAATTATGATGTAGCAGAACACGGGCAGTCTATCGTATTATGAAATTAGAGAGGGTCCATTACTACGAAACTGTGGAGGACCACCTTAAGGGGCAGGGTGTTCTTTGCGAAATTAATTATTCACATTTATCTTAATCTGGGCGTGTTTGCGAGTATGGCGGTATACAACACTTGCCAGTTACACATATTATTGTGGGAAATCCGACCGATAACTTTCCCCCTACCCCATCTTTGTTTTGATCACTTTTGCCAATTCTAGCAGGATTTTCGAGAACAAAACTCAAAATTAACCTATTTGTTCTAATAATGGGCATCCATTCGGCAATGTGAAAGCCGTGGTTGCTTTTCCGCTTTCCAATGATACCTGAAACGCGGGGAAAATGCAAATAAGAGATGTAACCAAGTCAAAGTATTGGTAAATTTGCACTAAATTGTCGCCTAGAAACATGGGAAATGCTTCAGAAACTTGAGAAATAATTCATAAAACCTAAATAATATACATCCGTTCCGTCCTTTTTGGACTGTAAACGGATTCTTTTGTAAAGAAAATAGTTCTGGCAAATTTATATCATTCTGATATGACAGAGTTCTGCCATAATATCTACCGACATCTCATTCCAGGGGGAGATAAATCCTGTATAGAATACAATGTGCAATAACTTCAATAGGATACTAATGGACACACTGTGGATTATTTTGATCGAACTCCTGGTCTTCTTTCCACCGGACTCCGAAAAAAGCGCTTTAGATGTAACTATGAAGTCAAATTAAACAATCTGCCGTAATGACACATCTCCGCTCCGTAATGGAGCCTACATTGAGATCATGCATAGAGTCCACTATTATGCCTTAAAGGGTGCACTCCAGGGATTCTTCCATTTGGCATGGAATAGACTATGGGTCCGTTTTTCGGCAACCAATTATCGTAAAATTTTCAACCCAAATCACTTATATGTATATATTTTCTGAAAGAGCATGATTAAACTATAATTTTAAGACATGGCACTGCTATGTTATAGAAAAATGAATCTCGAACATTCCCTTCCAGGCTTGCTTCATTTTTCCTAGAAAAGCCCTTAAAATGTCGAAAAATGGTCAAATTCGGCTCAATTTCCAGAAAAATCTGTAGGAGCGATTTCAATTAAACTTCTTACTCACATTTCCTAGTCCGGTCTCAACTTAAAAAGGCAAAAAAAAGTGGGGGTCAAACTGCCAGTTTTTTTCAGATTTTCTTCCCGTAAATGAGTCAAAATTTTTAGGCACACCCAAGGGGCATAACTGAGGCAGGACAAAATTTACTCCATGATCCCGATCAGCGTGTTGGCGAACCCAACCATCGATTTGTACTTGCTCGTTTGCAGCGTTGATAATGCTGAATAGGATGGTATTATAGATATAAGCTATTAAGAAGGCAAGAAGAATTATGATGTAGCAGAACACGGGCAGTCTATCGTATTATGAAATTAGAGTGGGGCCATTACTACGAAACTGTGGAGGGCCACCCTAGGCCACTGATTGGCTAATACGGTGTTCAAAGCCAGTTTGACCGAATCCCCACATGTCTGTTATAGCCTTCATGCATTATGCTCATATAGAAAACACACAAGACAGGGGGTTTTTTTTGGTGAGATCTCATTTTGTTTTTATTCAGTAACAACAACAACGTGAGAACAACCACGTGAAAACTGAAGCTCAGAACAGGGGGCTTGTACATTGAAAGAACTTAAGCCCAGAACAGGGGGCTTGTAAACTTAAGAGGGGGCTTGTACATTGAAAGAACTTAAGCCCAGAACGGGGCTTGTACATTGAAATGATGGGCGGCCCAGTCATATACGAGTACATCGCGGTGCTCGGCCTTGGGGTACTCGTCAAACATCTGTACGATGGTAGATAAGGTTCTGCCCCGGCATCGATGGTACAGGTAAAACAAGCAATATTGTCCGCACACGCTACTGGTCAGGCTTCGCAACGTTTGACTGTTCCAACACCACGTCTCTGTGCCTTGATCCATGAAGTCTGTTAAATCGGGATGGAGGGGTGGCAGCCCGTACGGGTCAAAGTATTCGCCCTGCTGTTCTGTCAAGTACACGGCCACCCAATGTTCACCGGGTCGATGCTTGAGAACGTAAGCAGCAGGATACATACGGTCTAATGGGAACACATCTCAGGCGAACACCCCTTGAGAGACCATACGTGTCCCTGGGTCATTCTCTAGCACGGTGGTTATCTGGTCTGTATCCATGTTAGGTGGCAAAGTCACACAGGACGTTGCGCGCCTTGTCCACTTGAATGATGTTGTCAAACTCGGCGTAGCAGATCACATTGACGGTGGTCCCGAGGGCTCGTGCAAAGTGGATTTCCAAGCGTAAATTGCCTTGCTTGGCCAGGGCCAGCTGATGGTCGTTCTCTAAGGTGGGGGTCAGATCGAAACAGAACAACGTGTATCCGTTCGCGTAGTCCTCCCGACTGATCATATTCCCTTAGTCCTGGTTAATTTGACCGGTGGCTGTAAACAGGCTCTGATAGGCTGGAATGAAATTCCTCCGCCCAAAGTTTGGTGTTAAGGCCGTGGCTGGGACCTGTTGCCCGTCCACATGCAGGGCCACAAAATTGATGCCGAAATGTTTAAAGTCAAACGGATTCTCTGGGTAGGCTCTGCTGAAACTGGTATTTTCCACACAGGCCAGGATCAATCGCTTGGGCAGTTCCCCCAGGATCAGGTTTTCTTTGTTGGCGCTCATATTTCCAGCAGGCACAGAGAACACTTTGGTTTGTACACGTCGGATAGGGTACTGGGCTGGTTTTGTTTCCAAGGCTTTCATGTGTCCCAATTGAACGGCTGGACTCGGTTTCACTTTTCGGACATACAGGACTGCGTCTTGGGTGACAATCTTATAGTCAGCTGCATGCCCCTCTACGTTAGTGGCCATCAAGGCGAAGGCCGGAGGCGCCCGTATCAGTCGGATTTTGATGGGGATCTTGTTCAAGAGGTACCGGTCTTGCATGAAAATGTCTGCGTGCAGTCGACCCATGAGATACACTGAGGCGCCGTTCGCAGTGAAAGCCTTCCGTTTGTTATATCCTTCATTGTCCACCGTGTCTATGTGCGCGGCTGTGTCTTGGTAGAATAAAGCGACTGTCAGCTGAGATTCTTTAGCCTCTCGTCCATACGACAACAGCGTCTCGATGTAGGCTCGATAGGGGTACGTGTTGGTCGAGTCACTGATGAGTTTGTCGCCGAGAAAAATATCCACCTGTTGGAACATCGAGTGCAGCCAGAGATTCGTCGGGCCCACCGTTGCAGGTTGGATAATTCTGGAGCCATCTCCATTGACCACCTTGGCTTTCACATACAAGTATGTATGGGCTAAATCCACATAGGCCGTATCCGCATTACTGATGATGAACTCGATGGGCACTGTTTCGTTGATGCTGGAGAGCGGGAGATGCTCCACCCATAATCCTTGTTCGGCACTGGTCTGTGTGGGCGGGACGGTCCACAAATCAAATTCACTGTTGGTGGAGGGGCAGGACTCTGCGTGGATTAAGGACATGTTTAAGAAAAGATATCCTGGGTCTTCGATGTGCGTCGTCGCTGGGTCGGTTGTCGACTGGTGTGTGGTCTCGGTTCAAGATTCAAGATTCAAGAAGCTTTATTTAACGTCGGTACAGTAGTTAAAATATAAAACATTAGCTTGTACAAGCTATTTCACCGACCGCTGGTGCAGGTCTTTTATTCCCTACGGTGCGTTGTACTTTGCCCACCAAGATGCCTCCCGCTTCTTGGGCCCGCCGTTTCAAGGCTTGTTTGGATGCCGTACCCCCCAAGACATCACCGGCCACTTGCAGTCCACTGCGTACCGCTTGTTTGCCGATCGCTTTCACTCCACGCGTCACCAAGGGCAGGAACGTTTTGACGATACTCCCAAGTATGTTCCCCAACCCATGTCCTCGTTGCATGCGTGCACCACTGAAGACGGGAAGGCCACCCCCGGCCTGTTGGGCATAATAGTCCATATAGCTGCGTGCGTCGCACTCGTAAGGGACCTTCATTATACAAAGTGGGGAGCACGTGCTTGTCGAAAATGAAGTGTCAGCACCAATTTTCCTCGTTCGAATGCCACCGGTCGTCCCGTCTCATCTCTTATATCCACCGTGATAGTGTTGATGTCAGTTTGTCGTACGGGTAGGTAGAGCATGTGGGTGAAACTGTGGGTGACTTGATCTCCATACGTCTTTTTAATGGGGACCACCCGTAACAGAGGTGTGTTGATATCGCCCATGATGTGGTTGTCGACTACGTCCGAGTAGACGTAGAGTCCGTACATACCCGACTTCATATCCATCGGGATCTGGCCATGGTCCTCGGATGGACCCGTGTAGGTCGGGTGAGCGAGACCCAGCATTTGCTGTAGAATAGGACTCAGTACGACACTCACGTTGGCGGTGAGGAGGATCTGTGCCTTGTCGTTGTGTGCGTTGTAATCGAAGTCCACGTGATTCTTGAAGGGAAAGGATTTGATGGGTGTTGAAGTATTCGTGACCTCCCGTAGAGACTTATAATGCAACAGTCTTGTCAGCCCCTGCATGAACTCCTTGGGGGTATCGTATTGGCCTTCGGGGAGGGTGAGTCGGGTGTTTTTGCCTTCGTAGGTCACCTCGTATCACACTTCATTGGCTCGCACGTTGTACCACGAGTAAGGGTATGGGATATCCACGAGGCCAAATTCCCAGCGTCCAGGTAAATGCAAGGATTGCGGTAACTGGGTCACGTACTTGGCCAAGGTGTTGTCAGGAAACACATCCAGCGAACTGTTACTGGGTAGGGTCAGGTAAAACATGGCGACTGAACTGTCCTGCTGCCGCTGTTGGTTTTAATAGGTGTTCCATGCCTTGGGCGGTTGTGTCCGGCGTCGTGTTCGTCGCGGTGACTTGCTACGTGCCACGGCTCTGGAGATGTGGGCTGTCTTGATCAAGGGTGGTTTTTTAAAGGCGCGCAAAGAAGGTGCCCGTTGTGGTGGTGTTTTGCGGGGTGACTCCGGTTCCCACTCGGCTTCACAAGAAGGTAGTGGGTCAATCGGCGATTGCTGGGTCCGCTGCATCCAGGCCCAGCGCTGGGGGTTCCCCACCAATTCCTGTGGTACATGCATGTCTTTCAAGCCTTGAGCGAAGACCTCCCATCCTCGAGGATCCGTGTGCAACCTGCGTTGACGCATCTGGTCATTCACTAAATCCGTCATGTGGGTACCGGGGACCACCTGATTCTGTACCAGTAGTTCACCTTTATCATTCCAAGTCATGTTAGGATTCTGTTTCATCCGTTGTAATACCAGACCAGCTTGTTTCTTGAACGATGCAGGTACACTTTTCAGGACTTCATCTTCCACCCACTGTGGGGCTGTGGGTGGTACCCCTGGTAATGGCGGCGGTTGGAGCGGTGCTGAGGTCGCCGGTGTGTCGCGTGGTGGTGGTGGTGGTGGTGGTGTTGGTGGTGGTGGTGCTGGGGTAGAGAGGGTTCTGTATTGGTCCATGAACGTCATGTACCGCTGAAGCGTCTCATTGTACCGTTGTACTTTCTCACTGTCGCTTAACCCCGGTCTTTGTAAGATCTATTGCATCTCTTCATCGAGGGTGTTTATGGTCTTTACCGTAGGTGGGACAGGGTAGGGCGATTGCAGGTTTTGAAGGAACCGTGGTTGGACGAGGACCATTTTTTTCGTGTGGTTCATTGTCGGCCGAAGAGTCCACCCAATACTGGACCCAACACGGAAGCGGCCAACGGTGCTAAGATGGCCCCGATAAAGCCGCCTTTCTGTAACACCTTTTTCTTTTGTGTTTGAGAGACTCGCTTCTGAACTAGGGTTCGGAGACCTGTCTTATGCTTGGCCAACTTGGTCTTCTGAGCCGGAGTCAGTGGTACGTTGCCTTTTAACAGGTTGTACTCGATCTCGCACAGACAGCGTACAAGGTCAAGGTCCGCACCGCGTACAATGGTTCGGACCAACTCGGGTGGGGCCGTCTTCAATACACGGAGCGTCGGAGCGTGCTTCCGTACTCGCCCAGACATCATGTACAACTAATGCTAGAACCCACAACTCTGCACTTTTTATCTATCTCAGAGAACAGAGACAAAGTCAACCATGCTGTGGTATTAATTCTTTTTATTATCCCCATCATCAAACACACACACTCCAGCTGGGGGGCGCCACTGTGGGTGTGTTTACATTATTTTTGCATGTACACGTGGTGGGTCTCTCCGGGAGAGATGCCGGTCCGTAGTCGAAGGTCGAGGTCGAAGGTCGAAGAGCATATACCCGTGCTGAGGGGTTGTGGCATCTTTAAAGGCTTCCAACGCAAACGGTGTGCGGCCGGGATATATCTGTCTCGCCAGGTGCAGCAGTTGAGTGGTATGTGTCGGGTTTTTGAAGACCACCAGGTAGTGGGCATTTAAGCTGATGTTCCGATGTTCTTTGTTTCTACTGAACAGATTCTACACAATGTAGATGATGCTGAGCCGTCGATGATGGCTGCCTTTGGTAAAGAGTTGGGTGACCCGCGCATCCGTCTCCACCGTGGGATCATCCAGAACCACCAAGGTGTCCGGTTCCAAATCGGCCAGGTTAGGTAGGCCTTCCACGAACGTGATATGGGGCATTGCTGCACACGCTGCCTGCCATTCACCGTAACACCACACGACTCGGGCAATGGGTGGGGTGATCATGCTGTCGGCGTGTTGAAGGAGCTTCCTGACGAAGTGCGTTTTGCGAAATAGTTTGCCACGTCGACGTTCCGTTTTCAAAATCTGCTCCGCCGTGTAGTAGTCTTGCTTTGTTTTTACGACAGGCTGTAATTCCATCTCGTAAAACGTCCTAGCAACGGTTCCCCTTGAAGATCTTCCAGTTCATAGACTCGCTGCTGTCGGGGTAGGCGCCGTTTAATCAGGAAGTGCTCATCACTCCAGTTGGGCAAGTAACTTTTCTCGAACTTGCCGATCCGTACAGGGTCCCCGACCTTGAACACCTCCTTCGGCGTTCGCTGCGATTGCCTGGGGTACAAGACACGTCGGACTTGGGCTTCATTGCGTTGGGTCACGGTAATGGGGGCTCTCTGTATACTCCGGTGATAGGCTCGATTGTAACCACTCACAAGTTTCGGGAGAACATCGATGTAACGCCTTGTATTCTTATAGGTGAAATATTTATACATGCGGCCTTTGAATGTCCTGTTGAACCTTTCCACCACTGGGCTTTCAGAAACTCTTGGAACGGTCTGTTGAGGAATTCCGTGCCTTCGTCGGTTTGCAAATACATGGGTTTGCGCCCGGTCTTGAAGATGTCCTTGAACGCCGCTATGAGATTCGCCCCCGTTTTCGTCCGGATGGGTACCACCCACGCATACTTCGACAGGATATCGATGCACGTCAAGATATACCGATTTCCATCGTTGTGTTTGGCAAAGGCGCTCATATCGACCAAATCCGCTTGCCATTGGGTATCTAGTCCTCCCACGATGACCCAGTTCCGTAAAAAATGACGACGGACAGATCGATATAAGGTATAGGTGTCTTGTTTTCTTAACCAATCTCGGATTTGAGTTTGTTGTATCCCCTGGTGTTTGGCCGCTCGATAGAGAGCCGTCAATGCACTATAGGCCGCCGGACTGTCGGGACTGTAGTATAAGTTATCCTACACCTTCTCCCAGCTCTTCATGGTGACAAATGATGATGGACCCTGGCTCTATCGTTTATTTATAACGGGTATATCTTGGGCCGGAGTTTCTTTCTGATTTTCTTCTTTGGCTTCTGCCAGCACATTGTCCATGGTAAATGACCAGTCCAACTCGTCTGATGACCGCTTGATAAACACTTGATCCACATCTGCCACGGCATCTTCCAATGCAGACCATAGATCAGGGTGAAGGGTAAAATGCACTGTACCCCCATCTAGCCGAGCCAATTGAGCAAAGAAAGGGCCGCGTCGGATGTACACATCGTGACACAGGTGAATGAAGTCGCCGTCCAGTTCACCAGACAACACCCGTTTGAATTTGGTCCAGCCCTCCCGGGACAAACGAATGTGAGCCGGGCACGGTTGTGTAGGGTCTGTATCACAGATGTCTCCCACCTCCTCCATGATATCGACCTTATCCGCATAAACGTGCAGGAAAACCTCGGGGGTCAAGCTGAGATACGCCAGTATTATATGCTCCGTCATGGTCAGTACGTGAATGGTACCAGATTTGACTGTCTCTCGTATTTATAGAGAGAAAAAGTGTATGAGGTGAGATCAAAGGACGGGTTGGTCATGTCACTGGGCTGACCGAGTCTAGCCGGATAATCAATGGCATCGTCGTCTACCTCCGCTTCATTGCTAGACATTTGTTCATTGGGTTTTGCCGCCGCTTCACTCAGGGCACGAGCCCACTCCAACTCGTCTGATGACCGCTCGTCCGGTGTAAACAGCTGATCCACGATAGGCACCACTTTCTCGAAGGCTGTCCACAGATCGGGGTCTACGGTGAAGCCTCGCATAGGATCTTGGTAACGGCCCAGGCGTGGGAAGAAGGGTCCACGGTGTACGTAGATGGCATTGTCTACGTGGATGAGGTTTCCGTCGAGCTCACCACTCAACACCCGTTTAAATTTGGTCCAGCCGTCACGCTGTAGCGTAACCGTATTCGATACGGTCTCAGCGCCCGACCAGCAAACATCTCCACGGTCTTCAACTAGGGTGACTTTATCTTCATAGACGTGTAACCCCACCCGGGGTGTAAGGGGAAGGATGGCTCGTAGAACTGGTGACATGGCTGACCCAATGACGAACGGTGAATGACACTCCTTGTGACTGTCTCTCGTATTTATGGTCAGGTCCCACTGTCAATGCCACAGCGTCAGGGTCAATAGGGCACAGACCATCACTAGGCCAACCAGCCGTCGCTGGTTCCCCCGTGAGCGCTCGTGGTCCATAGCCCGAGCATCAAGGATGGCTGTCATAGTCCACTAGTGGTGAGTGATGGCACACCTCTCCATCGAGTGCACTCTGTCGAGGACCGCTTCTGTGAACTCTTTCAGGATCTGGCGTCGCCCCTCGTTGTCGTCGCCATCTGCAAACATGGACCGAACCACTGCTCGGTAACCCGTAAGTGAATTAACCACGGTGGCATGCTGTCAAATGCGAGTCGCATAGGGCTGGCTCTCCGTCATGGCTCTGTAACCGTAGAAATTAAGGTGTGGGATCCAGAGGGACGTGTTTTATACACCATGTCACACATGCGCGCCTATACGTAGCTCTACGGGTGCCTGGATCCCTTGGAAAATCTTCTACACGTCTCATGGTATAGCCCCGGTGAGACAGGCTCAGGCTGTTGAGGCTCAGGCAAGTAGCTCCTCTCGTCAGATAGGCTCAGGCTGTTCAGGCAGGCTCAGGCTGCTCAGGTCAAGCAGGCCAATGAATGCAGCAATGCCCTAAAACTTACCACTTTTATACACCTACATAGAAGTACCCGGATGTAGGCGTGGACGTAGGCGAAAGCATTCTAGTACCCGAATGTAGCCGCAGACGTGAGCGAAATACTAGTACCCGTCCATTGGTTCTTTTATCGATCGCTCTATGGCTCTTTTTCTCGACCGCTGCTTGGTCCAAATGGAACTGCCCATCCTTCCCAGGTTAATTTACAATCCCCTTTTTGTGCTCAAGCTCTGTATATCGATGCCGCAACATTGTTGCCGAACATTGCCGAAAGGGAGAACTTTGACCTTTTGACCTGGATGTGACCTTTGACCTTTTGACCCGACATTCATCCGCGCACTGCCGGTGATGCCGCGCACTTCCGGAGAACCCGCGCGCGCGCGCTGCGGCCGGTGCGGGCCGGGCCGGGGAAAACCGGGATGGAAAATCCGGACCCTACGTCTAAGGGAACTCTTCTGGGTTCGGAGGTAATTTTAGTGAAACCGGAAGTGACGTCTATGCGAACGACCCACACCACCCAACCACAACCATGGACCCATATGGGGATTAGTACCCCAAACACACGCCCACGCATCCGCAAAATGCCTGCTTTCTATACTACGACCAGACTGCGCATGCGCAGACTCTTGAACACGGACGAACCATGAGTCCAGTCGGATGCTGCTTCACGAGAGCTTCACATTGATACCTCACTCAACTCCATCGGACCCATAGTGACCCACCTAGACCCCAAAACGTCTATTTCCATACTGTCTGTCTGCTGCGCATGCGTAGAATGATGTCCGTGTTACGTCACATCCATCTCGTCGAATGCTCCTTCACGTATGCTTCACATTGATACCTCACTCGACCCCATCAGACCACTAGTGGCCCACTTCGACCCCAAAACGTCTATTTCCATACCCTTTTCCCACAATTCCCTGTCTGCGCATGCGCAGAACGTCGAACACGAACAACACACTAGCCCAGGTGGAGGCTCCCTCGCGAATGCCTCACATTGATACCTCATTCGATCCCATCGGCGCACTAGTGGCCCATCTACACCCCAAAACGTCTATTTCCACACCCTTTTCCCACAATTCCTTGTCTTCGCATACGCAGAATGTTGACAACGAACGATACACTAGTCCACGTGGATGCTCCCTCGCGACTGCTTCACATTGATACCTCACTAGTGGCCCACGTAGACCCCAAAACGTCTATTTCCATACCCTTTCTCTACTGCACATGCGCAGAATGACGTCAGCTCCACGTTACACCCAGCTCGTTGGATAATCCTCACGTATGCTTCACATTGATACCTCATACGACCCAATCGGCCCATTAGTGGCCCACCTAGACCCAAAACGTCTATTTCCATACGCTTTCTCTACTGCGCATGCGCAGAATGACGTCAGTTCCACGTCACACCAAGCCCGTTGGATACTCCCTCACGTATGCTTCATATTGATACCTCACTCGACCTCACTCGACCCGCTATAGCGGTCCCTACAGATTGCCGAACATTCTCACGAAAACCCACGGTTTTGGGACTACTTTCGGTCCGCGGAGGCAGACCGCATGACCGCCAGACCGCATCACCGCGGAGGAATCCATGCCCCCAAGATCACGCCCCATTCATCCAGACCGGAAGTGACGTCATACCTGAGCACAACACTCCTGCGCACACCGCCCCAATACCGCCCCATTTTCTCGCGCATGAGCACTGACACCAATACGACTCGAAAAGGGTAGAGCCTACTACTCCGGGGACACGTCAATAACAGAGAAGATGTGTTTTAATCGCGAAATATTTTTCCCGCAATTTTTGAACCTGAAGAACTCCGGAAATTCGAAATTTTCAAGGAAGAAAAGTTGCATTTTACTGAAAACTATATTATTTTGAAACATCTGTAGAAAAGATATGCATGTGACGGGAACTGTATACCTTGGTAAACATAAGAGTTCAGAGTTTTAATTTTCTAAGTAGAAGTGATAAATTCACCCTAGGAATATTTTTTTGGAGAAAATGTGTAATTAATAAAGCTCTTTCACAGAGAAGATTTAAAAAGCGGATTTTTTGGTGATTACGTCACGGACTAGATTTAACCCCTGTGATGATCCAATCGCGTTTTTCTCACGAGGAAAAAAAATCTTATCATCCTTGCGTACTGTATGTTAGTAAGAGATGGCATATAAGAATAATCAGATTGAAACAGAGCAGCAAAAAAAATAGACAAGCAACACTAGTCAATAGTCATGTCCGTTTCAGTTGATTCCGTCACGAACATTTCGAGGCATGATTTACTGAAAATGCTGGATCAGCTGTAGACTTTTCATGGATCCGTAAACAGATGTCATATAGAACAGCAAACTAAACATAAAACTACATGGGTATGACCACGGAATTTCCGAGTACATAGCTTTGAATAAAAAAAAGTCTTCCCAACGGTGATTCTGTCACGGTGGAATTCATGTTTACCGCTCTGCGTCTGTACGCTTTTCATAAGCACCGTGTCGAGACGGTGCTGCCGGCTGAGAAAAGCAAAACAATTCCGTATTTGGTTGGTTGGTTGGTTTGACTGGGCACTCCATCGTAGTACAATGGGCACTGGTCATACAGAGTATGCCGTGCAACCCTTCTCCCCACGCCGCCCTATGCTCCCTCGTACCAATGACGCATATAGTATAGCCACTGGTAATGAATATCTGTAATACAGCTGATGTCGGTAGAACTGTCATTTCGATACCCCTGAGGGTTTTTTTTGACGGTCAAATGAACATGTATCGGAAAGTTTATTCAATCTGTGAGAAAATGAATCTACTAAAGTACATCCAGACAAGAAAATCTTCAGACATCGCAATCGCCGACTAGTTCAGAAAATTCGGCAGTCTCCTACATGTATACTCAATGATCCTTTTTCTAACAACTCTTGGCTATAAAACAAGATACTGTCATACTCACAGTGTTATTTTAAATGCTAAATAATCACGGTTTCACAGAAATGCCGAATTATTTTTTAAATTCATATGGATGGGAAAGAAAAACTATAAATCTAGAAAACGAGCCGATGAGCCGATCTTGCAATCTCACGTTCGGCTATTTCCGTATTGGCGGAACGGGTTTTCGTAGTTAAAGTGAGTTCTGAGGCTAGACTGCCGATCTTGTTTCATTGAATTCGTATGTCGTGTAAAATGTGTGCTGATTGGTTGAATAACGGTTGGGCGGAGCCAATGTGTACCGTTCAGCCAATCAAATATAGGATTACTTGTACTCGGAGAAATTCAGATTTGGGATGAAAGTTCATCATGCGACGGGATCGAGATATCGTATCTCTTTCCCATCCATACCAGCAAAAGGAAAACACGCCAGGTTTTGATTCTTTGTAACCATAATCAGATATGTTATAAGAGTTTTGTGCAAAACTTTCAGTCGTTCCTATTTCGTTTTGTTGATAAAGATCGACGAAGAAGACACGTCAGACACGTGAAAAAATAAGGAAATCTGACATGTTCTGACGAGTTTTGTCGCAATTTTATTCAGTTCTCATACCGATAATTGATCAAATAAGGTGGATGTAAAAATGTGGATACATTACCTAAATAGCATGTGTATCCATAATTTGGAAATTCATTGATTTCGGTGAATTTAAAATGTGTATACAAAAACCTGCTATATTGTGATTACGCCCTATCCATGGTAAAATGTTCGCTACACACGGTACTGTGTTTTGTAGGAATGAACCCTTTCCGTTTTATAATATGAATCCATTGTTTCCGGGTCGGTGGGGAAGGCAAAGAATTTATCCCAGACCCCTTCTTCCCAGTATTTTTACAGCCGAAGGCCATTGTGATGCAGACAATACATAAACATCAGGCTGACTGCACTTCGTCAAGCTGACTGGTGTCGGGAATGACGTCACAGCCGGAAATTGCCGACTGTTGACGGAAAATATGCATAATTTCTCCGAATGGAGATGATAGTCGAATTTTAAATATTTCAATATTTTTGACATTTTTTTTTTTAATTGACAAAAATGTTTTTCATGGTCAAATAATGTAAGTTATACAACAAAACATGGAACTGTTCACAAATCCTTTACGGTTAGTAGTATATAAAGTTGAAATTCCATCCCATTGAGGAGGAGGTGTACCGAAGGTTGATCTTGGATCTTTGACTTTGGATGTTGATCTTGGGCTCAAGGAGTGTACCCATGGCAACTTGGATTGACCCCTGAAAATATTGAGACGAATTACGTTATCTGTGACATCATCAGTAGTAGAGGAAGTGCAATATGGGTGCGTAAATGTGGATTGTGACCTGAGATGGAAAGATATTATATATGTCCCATACTGGTCCAATGTGGAGGGTTTTAAGGAACATTTTCGTTGTGTAGAGCCATGCGCTGTCATGGTGTGACTGTGTCGTCATCCTGCACACGCGCACTCGATGAATAGTAGAGGAAGCCCATAGTCGCTCGGATGAGCGAAAAGTGCATCCCTATACACTAGTCCCATTAGGGCTGGCATGTGAACCATTGAGATTCATGTGGCCCATGAAATAACTCCAGAAAAGTTTGATGGTCAGTTGATGGTTATGTGATATGTGAAGTCACCAGTAGTAGAGAAAACCACACGTTCTAGTGCGCACTTGAGACAGATATACCTCTACACACTAGACTTGAAGATGTATGTGGAACCTGGAATATAGCCAGAGGAACAATCTCAATGCAGAGTGTACGGGCGGGGACCAGAGTGTACGCATATCGGGTGCTATAAAAGTCCCACGCTCGTGCCTTTGTAAGCTCCACGATCAGTGATGCAAATCTGGAGGGAGGTGATTTCTCAGCCTTATCACCGAAGTCTTTCTACATGTAAATGATAAGCGAGTCGAGATCATCGAAAACATCGGGGATGTATGCGAGTCGGCTGTCCCCTACTGGCCGGACCAAAGTCAAGCGGGATTTGCCATGTGGACTGGAAGGGAACTTCATCCATGTGTGTCACGATGGGTACATCCGACGCGACCCCTTCTTTGCTCAACTGGTATCAGTACACAATTAATTCTGTTACTTGTTATGTATTAGCGTTAAAAATCGGCAAAAATCCAGAAAATTCACAATGCATAAATCCACCTGGCATGTCAATATTTACCTTGTGCGACATTACCAGTGGAAGTCTTGACAGATGTTGACCATGGAAATTTCAAATTACCGCCACTGACAGCTGATTGGTGCTACAGAATGTCATTCGATTTGTAAACAGGGAGCCTTCTCACCCTTCATTGATCATGTCTTCATCCACCATGTTTTTTTCAAAGTGGCCCAAATCAACACCAGGAAGTACAGTTTGAAGACTCATCTGCAAGTTGAAATATCAAATGTATCAGAAATGCTGGAAAATCGCAGCTCATAAAATCCATAAAGATCTGCTCTCAAATTTCTAAACAATGTAGATCGTGGGCACCGACCCGGAAGTGATTAATTGTGTACTGATGCCAACTGGCTCGCATGCATGGATCCACGATGCATTTCACTCTTCATTCGGATCTATGGTCGGTCTTCGAACATTCCGTGGCGGGTGTGGACGAAGTGCTACTTGGGGACGACCGGTCAGCCGACGAGTTAGCCTTGGGCGACGCACTGGGTGATCGCATTATCAAGAAAGAGATAAATAAAGCTTGGGAGTCCAGGTTCCTCATCAGTCGTCATCCTGAAGTGCTGGGAAAAAGGTGTATTACAATCCTCGAGTCCGGCAGCGTATAGTGAGGTGAACACCGTCTACCGGACTGCCATACTCCGTTAATCGCAAGTCCAAGCCTGCTCAAAAAACCAAGTCACCTATAGCTTACATCGAGCTTCCCGCCGCTAATTTCCTCGTAAACGGGTCAACGCCGGGAGCATGGATCGCCATGGCAGGCGGCTTTGGTCGACATAAGTGCCTTTGCTATACACAGCGACGGCAACCGGTACATCTTGATCTGCATTGATATTCTGTCGAAGCACTCATGGGTCATGCCCATCCGGGTTAAAACGGAGAAGAATGTCACCAACACATTCATGCGGATTTTCGAGAC
>JAVTVY010010517.1:0-49108 GCA_036873755.1 Hanleya hanleyi | reverse complement strand
AGCACCCTGTCGTAGAGGATGGCTAGGCGTCCTGCATACCGGGTTCGGATCAATCTAGCGAGATCATTCTGCGTGACCATTTCGAACTCTAGGCAGATGTTTTCAATATTATAACTGGCACCTGGATCCCCCTCTGCGACGATCACGCGACTGTAGTCGTTGAATGTCAGTTCGTACTCCAGACGATCACCAAGCGCACTTTGGTAGAAAGGCATTTGGCTGTCCAGCAACTCGAAGTCAAGCGGGACAAAGAAGCGGTTGCCGTATGCCCGCGCTATGGCTTTATCTGTTTTCTTGTTTTCAGCATCCCCGGCACCAACCCGAAGTTTTGTCGTGTTCTGGGTTCTGCCAGTATCTATACCCTGGTAGGCTGCATTATCGCGCTCTTTGGCTGTTTTCCACAGGTCGCGATAGCAGTAGTATACGTCGGAGTCGTCAATGCTCATAACCTCATTGCCGCTGATTTTGATTGTTGTCTTCTTTATGATTGCGCGGCCCAAATTCTGAACCACGGTTCGATTCACGTCGGATGATTTCAGCTCGATGTTGAAGGCGAGGCGGGCGGTCCCCGGAACGATAACATCGTTCGGTCCGAGATTGGGAAATCGCACCAGTAGCTGTTGGTTCTGATCGATAGTGCTGGGGTTGTTTGTGATCACAACTGCCTGGCGAACCCCCTTGATCCCAAGTGGCTCACGAAGTCTGCGGTAGGGATTAAGCTTGCGACCGTATTGTGAAGAAGCCATCCCATTGAAGTGATAAGCTGTGACTATTCATATGGCGGACTATTATTCAATATGGCGGACTATGATGTTGATACTGGCCGTCTCGACGAGACAGAAACGAGGAGGGACGAGGAAACGGACGATGTCGATTTGTCAACAGACAGAGTGGGCCCTTTGGACGCGCAAGCGCAGTTAGGTGAGCGCCCTGTCTCTCTTCAGCGAGAGATAGTCCAGACAGCTGTCGATGACTACTACAACTACCAGGTAGAGAGGGGGCTTACTCCTAACCTAGGTAGGGATTACTCGAGGTTTGAACTCACGATTGACGAGAAGCTGCGCCTTGTGGCTTACCCCAACTTGGACTTAATTAACCGGAGTACAGGCCGACCTCTCTCCCTGTCCACGGTAGCTGGGGTGCGTGGCGGTAGCAACGCGATTCGGGATGAACTAGGGTGTACAGACTGGCGCAGACAGTCATCGAGAATGCTGCCCCCTCAGGCTGTGGTAGCTCTACAGACAGCGAGCAAAGAGCTTGGTGGGGCTGCAGCGGCGGTCGAAAGCGTTGAACTCCAGGACCTCGACGGAAGAGCCAAGGTAGCCACAGACGCTGTTCAGAAAATGGAAACGGCCTTCTCGGACGCGCAAATCGATGAAGTCCTCGGCACCATGAGCGACCCCCTTTAAATCTCCGAGAGCTGCGTGGGCTTGACAAAGCCCTCCAGACCATTCGGGGTGAGCTCACCAACAACCTGGCCAAGCTGTCAGCATTGGATGACCGCATTGATCTCGAGGAAGGAAAACTGAATGAGACTGACGTAGATGAGTTATCTCGAAGGCGCGTCGCGGAGCGTGTTCGAGAACTCAAGGATGAGTGGGCCGCCCGCCTTGAGGCTGCAACTGCCAGTCGGGAGGCTCTTCGCTCACAGATTAACCGAATCCGTGAGACGATAAACCGCGTCCTCAACGAAGATACTACCCTGGCTGAGCGACTTCGCACATTGTTCAGAGAGCAGGGGGTAACCGTTGTTAGCATCCTCACTGCGCTGGGCTTAACCGTGTCCACGCTAGTGCTTGCTTTGACGGGCGGGGGCACCCCGGCCCCAACACCGACTCCTTCCAAGCCAGGCGTTCCGACGAGCGGGACTGTAAAAGAGTGGGTCAAGAAACACCTACACGCCCTCGGCCGAATCCTCGCAAAGCTTGCCGGAAAAGCCGCGGCGGCGCTGCCCGGCATAATTGGGAGCATTTTTTCCTGGCTTCTTAGCCTTATGGCGAAAACTGCTGGATGGCTTGCAGAGAATATGTTGTCCTTGGTTGTTGCGGCTGCGGGGGGGCTGCTTTATGTGGTGACTCGCGCCTGGCTAACGAAATAGCCAAATGGTCACCAGCCCAGCTACGATGACACCGACGATGATTGCGGTCTTTTCGTCGTCGTGTTGACTAGCTGGGACCGTGGGGGCAGCGACATCTCGCGAGGAGTGAACCGGCGCGGTGGGAACGGCATGATCCAGCGTCGCGGTCTTGGCATGATCCAGCGTCGCGGTCCTGCCGCTCGCCGTGGAAACCACTCCTTTTTCTCCCGTATCTCCTTCTGTGTTTGGAGGAGCGACTGTTGCGTTAACGTCCGCGTTCTTGCCCAGTTTTTGATTTTCTGTTGCAACTACGATCTCATTGTTGTAACCGGCGATATGGCCTATGCGGAGCAACATGTCACTGGGCGCCATGTACAGACCGATTCCGAACACATAGTTAACTTTGGAGCCTGCATACTGCAGGACGTCTTGGTAGCGTTTTATCGCTGATGAGAGGTCAACTGGAGAGGAGACCGCATCCTCGATGTTGGCGAGAAACTGCTTCTGCGCGTCAAATGCTGTGCCCTCTCCTAAGATCCGTGTGCGCGTCTGAGCCTGGGCGCCGAGGATGGCCCATACATACGTTCGAATGGAATCATTAACACGCTCGACGCCTGCATGTGTGAAGCCCTCCGATCTGCCCAGCATGAACGTTGTCCACGCCTTGTCAGCCTCCGATCCCTGCGCAATGTAGTCAATGTGAAAGTGTTTTTTCCGGTAAGTAAACGAATGCCAGGTTGGGTCGTACGGTTTTGGAAATCGCATGTAGCCTGCGTGTGTGGCATAGAAGTAAATCGTTCCTATCCCGCTGTTTTCGCTCTGCTGCTGTCTCCAATCGGCATGCGGCGACACCCCAAACTCTGCACAGATGCGCTCATATGCTCTGCGGTCAAATGGATTGTTAAATGCCGCCCAGGCGTCGTCTTGAGGGAGCGGGGCCTGGATCTCTTTTAGGATCCGCCTGATCTGAAAGTAGACATGAAAGGTGTAGAGGGCCCGGGTGTGGCTAGCAGTTCGTGCGCCAGCGGCTAGGTGGTCGCTCACAGACACGCCGCAGCCGGTCGTGGCGCACCACACGGCGAAATTCAGCTGATTCTGCCAAAACTGCAAGGGATTAGAGCGCCATGCCTGAACAAGCTGGTCGCTTTTCACTTTAGGCAGGCAGTATTTCACAAATACATCAGGAAACTGGGCCGCAAAGCCACCACTTGCTGTGTTCACCAAGATATCTTGATGAGTGAATGACGCCCCAGTAACACTCGTTCCAGCGGTGTACAACCCGCCCGCTTGGTAGGTGGCCTTTGCATTGAAGCTAAAGGCGTGTCTATTATCCATGCGCAATCCTTGCTGGTTTAGCACTTCGTGTGGCCGGCTTCTATGTTTGTAACAAGCAACATTCAAAATGGCGCAGCAGTCGACCTTCCGCATGCGCTCAAGAACCAAAACGGACAATACAAAGTAGCACTGCTCGAGCTCACTTTCTACCCACTATGGGAGAACGTCCCAGCCGGAACTAGCTTCTCTGTTGGCGGAAAGCTTGTGGCTGTCCCTAGCGGTTATTACAATGTCTGTTCCCTTAATAAAGCGGTCTTCAAGCCACACGGGGCGGGCCTGGAGATAAACCATGCCACCGGACGACTGAAGTTGACGACCGACAGTAGCATACAACTGTTTGGCCTTGCGCGGCTCCTGGGATTCTCAAATCCTGACAGTATCCTGAATGGGACAGTGCAGGGCGACAGCTTCCCCACACTAGCACCCCATTAAGAAGTGTTCGCTCACCTGGGTGAGGTGAGCACATCGCACAATCTAGTGGGAAAGGCAATGGAGACGGCTGGCACAAGCCCTGCATACCCTTGTGTGGCCTACCCTTCCACTCTTCTCAGAGCTATAGCTGTGACCGGTGAGGGAATAAACTGCGGAAAAACCATTTCTTTCCCTAATCAACAGTATAAGCCACTAATATCTGGCCCTATCCCACAGCTAACGTTCTCCCTGTTAGATAGATCAGGTACACTTGTAAAGACTGCTTATATAAGTGTAACTCTGGGTATTCATGACAACGATGGTTGAATCCGCTGGGCCCAGATGCAGCGATTTGGCCTTAAGCGATCTCGCTGATACCGAAGGGTTTGGCGACGCGGGTCACAATGACCGCCTATACGGTTTTCAGTTCAGAGGCGGCTTATACCATCGAAAGAAGCTTACGCCAGGAAGAAACACGGATGTAAGTTTCAAAGACCTTGAAGATATTAACACGGGAAACACGCGGACGCACGTGAGATATAGCCTCGTTAAAACGGAAAAAGGACAATGGACTCTCGCCGAAAGTGACAATGTGGGCTGTCTCATTGACCTTAATGTGGTCGAATCGGGAGTACAGGTCGATAAAGCCGGGTTTGTGAGAAAGGTTTTAAATCGAGGTACGGCATTCCTGTCCTACAGTCCGGTTGAAAACAACGTCAAAATTCACCTCAAGGACTGGAAATTCTATTTAAGAAGCACTGATCCTCGAGGGGCTCTGGTAATAAATACGTCGTTACCCGCCCTGACCGCTCTTCCTTCAGACTCAACTATCGTTGCTGCAATACTGTTACCGCCCGCTCCCGCTCCCGATAGATTCGTGGACATACTACCAGATCTCCAGATCAAGTGGCTCGATAAGCACACTGATCAGGAGTTGCGGATTTTCTTTGCTCTCAGCACAGTTAATAAGCCTGTCGTACGTCTGTCGTTAGAGGGCGTAACTACTCGAGTAGGGAACGATGTGACCGTGGGCAACATCTTCCTAGCTGAAGGCGTCGGCTTAAAATCTCTCAAGGTGTTCAACCGCCCCTTGGATAACCTCGAGTTAGATATTCTTGACAACAGCATATAGATTTATCATGGGACTATATCCAGCATTGGACGAGGCCGAATCCGCGCATGACTACAGGCTAAAGCATATCTGTGATATCCAACATGAACTCTCCCAAGATCGTGATTCTCGGTCGAGTTTGTACAAAAAATACCGCAAAACGGTGAATGCTCTAGATGGCGTTGACGCTGCGCTTGCCACAGTGGCTTTGGGCCTCGGCGCGACTGGGGTCGGCCTCTTGTCGACTATAATTGCCGCACCCGTTGTTGCGGCGCTTGAGGTCTCGGCACTTTCGAGTGGTTTGGCAGGAATAGCCTGCAAATTCATATCTAGACGCTTGGCTGTCAAAGCTAAAAAACACGATGAAATTCGCGTCCTAGCGTCATCAAAGTTGGATTCCATCGCAGATGCTATCTCGCAAGCACTTGTGGATAACAAGATCTCTGATAGCGAGTTCCGTCACATCGTAGCGGAGAAAACTAAATATGATGCAATGAAGAACGCGATCAGGGTTAAATCGTTGAAAGCATCCCATATCAGCCAGGAAGAAAAAAACGCACTTCTGAAGCAAGGCAGGGAGGAAGCAAGGAAACAGTTTGCCAGGGCAATCGAGATAGAATCACGATAAACTGCTTTCTACAGGCGGATTATTAAAGGCGCCATGCGCAGCCCCTGCTACTTTTCGGCGCATTAGTATATCATGTTAAAGCCATGGCTGACACTGCAAATAAGACATGTCGTCGATCGATGGTAAAATGCTAGCCAACATGGCCTATCATGCCGCTGTCATTAGCGGCTTAGCGATAGGTTATGCTCGTCTGGGCAAAATTGTTTGGAAAGGCCCTGCCCCCAAGTTGGATTTCACCGGCTATGACGTAGGAATGCTTATTGCCGACGTCGGCCTAGCCTTAGCCACAAAAGACTTGCTGATTAAGCAAGGAATCCTCCCTGCCGATATATTGAAGTAGGCGCTTTATATCGCCTCTTACCCACCATACTATAACACTGCGTGCGGCTATTGAATGAAATTAAGCAAGGAATCCTCCTGCCGATATATTGAAGTAGGCGCTTTATATCGCCTCTTACCCACCATACTATAACACTGCGTGCGGCTATTGAATGTGTAAATATACGCCGACCCAAATAATCAAGCCTCACTTCTCTCAATAAGCTTTAGGTGTGTTTGTTCTCTACTAACACTGTATTTGCTCAAGCCTTCTGTTTGTGAATGAAGGCTCTGCCCTAGTTTTCTGTGTTGATCTTTCAGGCTTGAATATTTGGGTCGAGTACCTTCATACCTGGCGACCTACATATCGCTGTGACTCACAAACCATAGCTAAGGCTGGGATTGCATAACACGTCGTCCATTACGTTAAAACATGTTGAAGATCGCTATATGCGGAGATCTATTTAACCGATATACGGGGCTGATCAGTCCTATATTGGATCTTATCCACTCCACATCAAACTGGCTATCCACTTCACATCAACTGGCTCGAAAATTCGAAGGTATGTTTTGGGAGGTATAAATGTGTTATTTAGAGTCCTTATTTCTGTCCGTGGAAGACAGCCCAGGCGAGGCCTTGCGAAATGTTAATCGTGTCTTCCAGTCACGTCTCACAAAAGGGGGTTCGATCCCTACCTGACTGCTCTTGGAACGCTTGTTCCAAGCTCTTCTCACAAATATTCTAGACTCATTTCGAATTGTCTAGGATGCCACGGGGGAGAGTTATTAAGAGCAATTGAGTCCCAAATATTTATTTAATAATTAACAAGCCCTCACATGGCCAAGAAGCCATGTGAGGAGGAATACGTCATAGGCCACGAAGTCATGTGACGGGGACTCAGTGAGACGTGACACACCGGTTTTGCATTTTTTGACCCAAATATTTTTTTTTGGTTCGTATCTCTGGTATCTCCATCGATTCTGTATGTTTAATAGGTGGTTGCGGCGTAGAGCCTGGGCCGGCAAGGGTGGTGGGCCGTCCCGAGGCTCTACAGAGTATGCGCCCAGCATCCGCGGCAGAGTCCCCCCCGCTCCCCCTCCCTGTGCTCCCCCCCTTACCTACTCCCCGCCCCCTTGGGAAGCTCCCCGCTCCCCCACACCTCCCCAACAAAAAGTCCGCTCCCCCCCTGCTGCTCAAGCTCTTCCGTAAGACATTTTGAGTTTTTCAATATCCACATACATTCAACGCCAGAGTTCTTAGAAATAGTGGCGCAATACCTTTCCCAAAATGCTTTTACCTCCTGAAGGGCCCTCGTAAATAGGGTTGAAAGAAGCTTGGTGGTGCAGCTTCTAGAACCAGCTATGAATCTAGCTTTGTATGGTGATTTATGCATTTTGGGAGTCCAGTATATTTTTGGTATGTCGTTATGATTGGTTGGAAGACAAATACCTCTTTCCCTGAGAAACTTTTTGTGATTGTTAAATAAATCTTCCAGAGTAAATGCAGTTTGGGAGTAAGTAGACGTATTTGATGAAGATATGTCTACACTCAATTCTTTAACCAGCACCTGGTAATAGTAATATTTACATATGAATATTATATTATTCGGAGCTTTGTCTGCTGGGACTATGACGAATTTACTCTGGAGATTTGCTAGAACTTCTTGCGAATTGAGGTTTCTCAGAACTTGTTTTGCTTGGGGAAGAGTACTTCTGTCAATATGGCGGATTGTTTCAACGACCTTGCTCTTGGTGAGGTCCAGCCAATCAGCGAGTACTGTAGGTTCAACTTTTTCTCGCTTAGACCAATCAATAACGTACTGTTCCAATGCAGACAGGACTATCTTCTGGTCGGCCTTCAGATTTATTCTTCTTGGCTCTCTATATTTAGGTCCCTTCATCAGGAGTAATTTCAGATCCTTATCACTCACCACATCAAGGTCACCAGTCACAATATGTTTGCATGGTGTATAGATAAAGTTCGACGATTCACAATCACAACTATAGCCTCCTGACGTGTATAAGTTCCAGTCAAACTCCTGGACAGCATTGGAGTAATTGAATATTTTGGTGGCTATAGATTTAGTGTACTTATATGAAATGCAAGGAGGTTCTGTGAACTTAAAATAGTTTGGTACAGCGTTGCGTACCTCTGGATCATTCAGGATTCGAGGTAAATTAATGATGTCCAGTCCTTTATCTAAGTAGTTGAGTTTCAAGAAAAGCCGATCTTGAGAGGTTTCGATTATGTTCACTGGACGATACAACCGAAAATACGCTATATCTTGACATACTTTAATGATTTTTGATGGTATTATATTTCCTGAAGACGCAGATTGTTGTATATCTCTGGCTATTTGATCTAAAGCTCTCAGAGGTAACGCATACAGAACTGTACGTAAGCTATGTATACTATTAAACCCACTAAGTAATTTAAAGTGATATGATCGTGAATCATCGAACTATTAAACTTTCGCCAACCATGGCTGCGATGTCTCCGTTGATGGGGTTTAAATAGTTGGGTAATGTTGGATATATTTGAACGGCGGTTTGTAGCATTGCCGAACCCACTGACATTATCATTTAAACCAAACGGAAACACTGACCCAAGTTCTAGCATCCAGAATAATTCCCGCTCTCGGATTTTTCTCTCAAATCCAAAAGGGGAATCCTTAGTAGATGGATAGACGACGTCTATGATCTGAATACTAAAGTTATCCCAGCCGTGGTCGGGTCCAGAAAAATATTTACCTGTAAGCAATTGCTTTTTCCTAACGGATTTTCTGTGACCTTTCACCCTAAGATGGAGTCTTTGGGTGGTCTTGCCAACATACTGTTGACCACACTTCTTACAGGAAACTAAATAAATACAGTTTGTAGTAGAACAACTAAGATCAACATACGAGTTAACAGAATATGAGTTACCAGTTAACGCGGAACTAAATGAAGCTGAAGTATTAAAGAGTGGACACGTGAGACATCCACGATGTCCACACTTAGAAATTTTGAAATTATTACATGTAGAATTCGGTGCTAAACAATCATCAAGCGCAATATTACAAGGTTTGATGTCATGGCCTTGCTTTGCTGTCAGAAATATATCTGTCATTTGGATTGAAAAAGGTCTTAGTGCATTTCGAACTATTAGAGACTCGGCCGAGAAACCTGCACTAAGGTTCCTCGGGTCTGTCTTCATATTTTTTCTTATAGTTGTGCTCATTATGTTTGTTGGGTGTGCAGGGACCCGGCCTCGGGGACAACTTGTCCACCAGCAGAATCCAGGCATACACAGGTTAAAATTACAAGCGTCTAGTCCGTCATTCATAATCCAGCCGTCGTCCATTAGAGAATATCCGCGTCCATAATCCAAAGACCTATTCCATTTCCATATAACAGTATTAGCACCAAATTCAAAAAGACAATCATAGTATACATAAACATAGGCTTGTTTCCTGCAAGAGAGAAGCGGTCAACAGTTTTCAATGATGCCGGCAAGACATCATGATGTTCCAAAAATATCAAATCCGTATCGCTGATCAGTATTCTTAATCCATAATATTCGTTGTAAAGTCGTCATCTAAAGAATGATGTATCTCAGTCACGCTTTGATTGTGACTGTTCATATGAGTACCATGAGGATCTTGAAGTACATGGGTTCATACGGCCCCTAGCCCCGGGTTAAGCGGAATTAGACACAAACTACGAAACGTAGCGCCATAGATCTTGCACGCTACGTTCGTATTTTGTTATCAGCATGCGATATGTATCGCCAAATTTGAGAAACTTTGAGTGGAGGCGCTTGGTGGAATAGCCCTGTTTTATAAGTTTCTGCAGCAATGTTTTGTGACGTTGATTAAAATCATCACATTTAACACAGGATCTAGCAAATGCTACTAAGCGAGATACGTATACGCCATATGCAGGTCCCACTGGAATATTACTATCCAGAAAGGGATAGTTTACGATGTCGAAATTGTAATCATCTCTTTTGTCATAAAGTCGACGAGAGAGAATGCCCGCTTCATTTTTATAGAGATAGAGATCTAAATAATATGTGCCTGTAGGGCTATCTGTAGCTTCCTTCAAATCCAGTGAAGGTGGATATATATCCTTCACTGCGTCATTTATATAGCGATTATCCACAGCGAGAAGATCGTCTATATAGCGCTTGGTGAATGAGAAGGAACGGGCTTTGAATGGATCGGTTTTTGAAAGCGCCTGCATATAGTCATATTCATAAGAGAACAGATACAAGTCAGCCAACAGGGGTGCACAATTAGTACCCATTGGAATACCTTTATGCTGCTGATATATTGTGTTGCCAAATTTCACATAGATATTTTTAATGAGAAATTCAAGCAACTTTATAAACAAAGAAACATCCCATGAATGATATCTCTTGTATGTAGTAGAGCTAAAGAATGCTTTATGGCTTCCGACATTAATATATCTACGATCAGTTTTCTTGAACACAGATATTATTAATGAACTTAGACGGTCAGTAAGGTCCTGATGAGGGATTGTAGTATAGAGAGTCGAGAAATCCCATGTGGATACATGTCTGTACGGTATGTGACCTTTAGCATCAAGCTCTTCCGTAAGACATTTTGAGTTTTTCAATATCCACATACATTCAACGCCAGAGTTCTTAGAAATAGTGGCGCAATACCTTTCCCAAAAGACTTTTACCTCCTGAAGGGCCCTCGTTATCATATAATGATTCAGACTGGGCATGGGTGATATTTTGGAAATGGTGGTACCAGACATTGGGGTCTATTTGATCAGTAAAGTTGTTTTTCCTATTTTCCTTCAGCTGATCCAAAAGCTTCCAGTACTGTTTAGGATCACTGCCATCACACTGTTCCAATTCATTGTCGATAGGAAAAACGTTTGAATTGGAGATGCTTTTTGCATTGCTTTTTCACCTTATAATATTGATTATGCGCAGTTATATTTAGAGGACTTCTATCATACACTTTAGAGACTCTGCGAAGTTGTAACAATACAGTTTTACATGAACTATCATACCAATTCTTGTCATGATTGCGTTTATTTGTGTTCGCTTTTGTAGGCTTCCTGTCTGTTCGTCTAGGTGCGATTACTTTAAGGTGTTGAAAAGCTACATTATTGATAGTCTCGGTAAAACTGTGTATAATTGAAGTCGCAGATGCCTGATCAGAAATGTTCCTGCTCGCAACATGAGCCAGTTGTAACTGAACTTCTTCAGACTGTATTGAATTACAAAAAGCACCTTTATTCTCAGGAGACCAAATGAATTTTTCTGGTAAGGGATGTAGTTTGACAAGATGACGCTTTAGCGAAAATGGTTTGACACTTTTTAGAGATGCAAAAATAAGGCAATGGTCTGAAAATGTTTCATGAAGGGAGTGAACCTTGAATAGGAGAATATTGGGGAGCAAACTCTTACTCACTATACCATAGTCAACAACACTAGCTCCCATGTAATTATGCGAAGTAAATTTCCCCATGAGGTCACCCAAAACTCTACCATTAAGAATTCTTAATCCTGTGGATATACATATCTCGGCTAAATTGTTACCATCCATATTAGAGTGAAAATCAGAAGAAAGTCTGCTAAAACAGAGATCTTGTTCATAATCTTCTGGTAAACAGTGAGAGATAAGATTATCAGATACACAGCCATCTTGAACAAAGTCATGAGTTTTAGCAGGAATCCGGGCATTAAAATCGCCTAATAAGAATATGTTACCCACTTTGGAAAATGTGGCAATATCTTTCTCCAAAAGTGCCAATGCTTCGCTGGAATCGTAATTGGAGCTATTATAAAGCGTTGAATTCTGTGGGCTTATATATACAATGCCTAGAAATACATCATCACTGAGATTTAAAAAGTTTTGTCCAATTTACACCACAGACAATATTTTGAAGCATTCGTTTCAAGCATTTCTTAAATACCAGGGTCTAATTCTTTTCTATAAAATAACCCTATACCACCAGAATATTTGTTGAAGTCTTTTGTCTATTATGTGAAATGTACTTATAGCCATCAACATGAACAACCTTAGAAACATCTAACCAAGTTTCAACTAACACAAACAAGTCGAACGAATGAACAAGATTAACAAAGTCAGGGTGCACTGATTTATCATTGCATTTCGAGACAAATCCCTTGATATTCCAGCAAGCTAATTTCAGTTCAGACCTCTCGAGTAGCCTGGCTTTGCAAGGTATGGTGCGAATTGGGGCCATAACGCATTAGGATACTGATACATGGGAAAGAACTGGTATGCCTGGAACATGTTGTTTGGACCAGACATCTGAGGATCATATTGAGGTTGGTTCATGGAATACATGGAAGGTAATCCAGGACTTGGCTGGGAAGGAGAAGATGCGTATTCGTTGTGGGTATTACTGTTAATTGGCAGCATTGAGTGTTGAGACAAAGGTTGCTGAACAGATGCAGGAAATGAGGCTGGGACCCTCTGAGCAGAGAAAGAGTGTTGACTGCCAGCCGTAGAATTATGATATGCCGGACATGTTCGCGCTCTTGACTCAGAAGATGAAAGGAATGGTCCTTTATCTGTTGTAGGTGACCAATTACCCAGTTGAGACGAGCTTCTACTAGAATTAGCCAGTCTTGGGAACTTGGGCCGAGATGGATTTCCAGACCTCAGATCCATGCATGATTTTCGATTCATAACATGGCGGCCAACTCCTCTACCAGTGAGATGAAATTCATCCTTGAAATTGCCTGTAATGCCTGAAATCCCCATGTTGTCACAGAACAAGAGCCTGGAATCCGCTTCACACTTCTCTCTAAGCAAACAGTTCAATGCTAGAACACGACTGCGAATTCCATGGCTATCGCTGCACCGGCCACAGCAATCTTAGCATTTGGAAATTTTGCTTTCACTTCATCAATCAAAACCTGATGTTGCGTGCTGCACTCACTCACATGTATCGTGGATTTGGTATTTAGCTTCAGGTCGTTGATTCCAACATGGATGATAATCCATTTGAGGCTATTATTTGGTTCCGCCTGGGCGTTTACAGAACTAGACAACTGTTTTGCACTACTAGTGACCTCTACTTTGTAAACTTCCTGAATTTTTTGCTTTGGCGAAAACCTGGACGGATTGATATCCCTGATGACAGAATCTCCCACGATGATGATGTCACACTCCGCTTCAAACTCAGAGATGGCCTTGAATTGAGTAGGGACGGATCAGACTTTGGCAGCAGAGCGGGGTTGAGACTCTGGGGGAGGGGCCTGAGACTCCAGAGACGGGGACTGAGGTGAAAGTGCAGGAATTTTCACACTTGATTTTGCCGCATTGGCATATGGCGGATTCCACGCAAAACTGTACCACTAACTCCCATTTCTGTCTGTCCTTGACGGATTATGACGTTAGAAACACCAATAACTTGGAAAACATCATAAACAAACACAGTTCCCTGTACCTTATTATCTAAAATGTGTCAATGAATTGCATAAGATGAAAATAAACAAGTGCCACTTTGAATTATTTGTACAGTTTTTAGTTTAGCGGAACAAGACACAAATGACATTAGTAACATTTGTGTTACTAATGTCATTTGTCTGTCAAAATCTATTTCGTATATGTACAAGAAATTTCTTATAACAGAAGCACTTGCATATGCTCAGTGGAATTAGGCCAAGCATATTGATGTATCTGTACCATTGTCAGTGTATGTCATCACCCATGCTGTAATATTGAGCCTTTTCAAAAACGTTCTAATGTCATTTCTGTCAAGGAAGTTGGACAGACATGACACTAGAAACTTTTTTCAAACGCTCATAGTATCGATGTATTGGTATTTTATACACTGGCAATGGTACATATATCTCAATAAGGTCAAGCTAGTACCACTGTAAATATTTAATTGATTAATTTAATTGACATTTGTTTTGTGGTGAATATTGTAAAAAAAGTTGGACAGACATATTGTAAACTTTTTGGTCGCCAAGATGTTGATATACCGTATAGTTTGATTAAATCTTTCAGTTTTGCCATTGGTCTGAGGATGATAGGGAGTGGTCCTACGATGGTCTATGCCTACAGCTTTGAATTTTGCACGAAGTGCATGTGCATTGAACTCCTTGCCAAGGTCAGTCACGACAACTTCAGGAATGCCATGTCGTGGACAATATTCATCAAAGAACTTTTCCTCCACATTCTCAGCAGTTTTGCGTGGGATGGGGTAGGCCTCAGCCCATGCAGTATAATGATCAACAATAACCATGATGTACGCATGCCCGGAAGCAGTGCGAGGTAGCGGACCAATCAGGTCCAAGCCAACAATCTGACCTGGATACTGTGCAGTAGGCATTCCAGTATACGACGGTCGAGTTCGTACCCGCTTGTTAACCTGACACCTAGCACAATTGTCAATAAATCGTGTGATATCTTTTCGCATGCCCTGCCATACAAAACTACCCCTAACCATACTAAGAGTTTTCTGGGCCCCCTGGTGGCCTGCTTGCTCATGCGCAAGTCGCATAACACGTTCTCGGAAAAGAGATGGTAAAAGTACTCTAGGATAGTCTGCTTCCAATGCTGAACGGCATGTAAGAGAATACAGTATGCCTTGATGAACGGCATAATCTTCAGGTACATCACGAAGGATATCAGCATATTCAATCTTCTGCTGATGACGTAAATCATTCAGATCAATACCATGTGCTGTCAGTGGAACATGAGAGAGTACACCATCATCGGCAGCTGGAATGACATAATCTCCCGTATCAAAGGTCGCAACCTCCGATGGTCGGCCAAGGCGTGAGAGCATGTCGGCCCGGACATTCTTAGCACCTTGAATGTACTCTATCTTACACCCATATTCAGCGATGAGTACAGCCCATCGCTGAACTTTGGTGTTTTTGACCTCACTAACAAAAAGACTCTTCAGGGGTTTATGGTCTGTATACACCACAAAGTCTGCACCACATAAATACGGTCCCGTCGGAGGTGCCAATGTAAACTTTTTGGTCGCCAAGATGTTGATATTATTGTTCTAACCCGGGCTTTTGTGCCGGTAAGATGATAGCCTGACTTGGTTAGGGCGACCGGGCAACTTTACATGTACCCAGAACTAGCCTGCGAGTTCCTGCTGGGTCTTACAGCAGTCTGAAAAAAGTGCATAGCCCTATATCTTTTGCCTCAAGAAATTCCATCAAGAAAGTCGTCATCAAGTTGTTACGAAGTTGAAGAGTTTATTCCAGACCTCTGACATCAAAGGTGGTACAGACGATGGCCAAATGACAAACAACGACAGCCCCTAAACGTAATAGATCTAAAGTTTCTGATACATTTCATCGAGACAGAGTTCCAAGATTGTCTGCTCTAGGTAAATCGGGCTGTATATTTATACCATCGACTGACCGATACAAACAACATATTTTCCATACTTGTTTGGACATTTCAAATCATGAACATGCAATTCGTAAACACAAAAGAAAACATTACGGGATTAACTGGGTACAATACCAGCATGTTAAATGATGAGAACTGAGAAACACAGATTTGTAAACTGGGTTAAAAACATCCCTCCACATTTTTAACGGTAATAGAATACTGACCTGTCACACAAATCAAAACATGTAGCTTTCATATGCAATGTTATAACCCATACAGGCAGGCATCATGTACAACATCAAGACTTGCAATATTTAATTGTAGAAAACTTATTATCATAAGATGCTTATATCTGAATAACTTGTAGAAAACCAATTATCATAAGATGCTGATCTTACAATATGACATTAGAACAAATGACATTAGAAACATTTACATTTCTGTCTCTCTATTATACTGCAGATAAGAAATGTGCAGTGTAAAACTGTTTATATTCAGATATGCATACATTACAGAACATTTGTGGGTTTAGCAAACACAGTACAAGACACAGTCAGTTTTTTTAACATTTTTAATGTTGAAAACGTCATTTTCCGGTGAGACAGACAATTTTACGGAAAGTGGTACATTTTTTCGTGGAATCCGCCATATATCCTGATCCTATGTTAGATGGATTGTGAGCTGATTTGATTTTCCGCCTGTAAAACATCCAGCTTTGCTTGCAGAGTAGAACATTCATCAGACAACTGTTTATTTTGTAACCGAATTTCACTCAATTCTCCCTTGTTTATGTTTGATAACAGCTTCTCTAGTGATTTGTATTGAGATTTCATGTTTTTCATGTCTTCACTGGCTGCAAGAAGTAGAGATTTGTGATTTTTATCCATATCTGTCATCTGGTTTTGGCTGCTCACAATAGTCTCCAACCTACTAATTATGCTTCATGCATGGTGGACTCAGTTCTGTCACAGTCAGATTTTCTTACGGCCTGGGCCTTATGGAGCAGTTTTCTTTTGACAGTCAGAGATGGGGAAGTCCGAGGAGAAGGACTGTTTGTGTACCCACCATTCTGGCCAGAGTGAGGGGCATGTGGTACAGGTGCTGTGATAGATGGCTCAGGAGTTTGAGTTGTGACAGGTGGCAAATTGCTCAAGTTTGGTGGAGTATTCGACACGGTCGTCGAACTGGAACACGACGACACTGTGGCCACAGGTTTCAATAATAGGGCCTCCTGGGTCAGCCCCACCATTTCCATTGTCCAATATTCTCTCTTTGATGGTTAGAAAGTCAACGTCATGCCAATGCTGAATATTGCCAGCACTCCCCTGTACGGTGACAGTGCCCGATGTGAGGTAGAAATAGATGCTCACATATTTCGATTAAACACCATCTGCAGATCTAATTAACACCCGGACTTTCCTGCCATTTTGTGCAGCCGAATCGTTTAGCACTAGTTCATACTGTTCATCCTGCTTTTTAGTGCCATAGGTGGCTTTCACAGCTTCATACCAGTTACGAATTTCCCTCCCTGTGTTAAACACTACACAGTTTGAAATCTTGATCTGCTTACCCTGATCATCGTACGATGTATTGTACCGAATTATCCCTCCACCTTCACTGAGTGGGGGGGATTCTGTGCTGTGCTTTGCTTTGTTGTGCGAATGCACTGAAATGGTTTTCTTCTGTGGGATGATGATATCATCTTCTAGTTCATTGAAAAAAAACCCCGTACTCATCTCCTGACAAAATATCTTGACTTGTCTGGGACTGGGAACTGACATGACGAGCTGATGCAGACGCCATATTTCGTCGTTCTGTAGAGGCGCGCACCGGAGCTCTAAACTTTAGACTTATAAATGTTTGTGAATCGTCTATGAGAATGAATAAATACTGCTGTGAACACAATCCATGGTAATTTAAGTAACCGAACAACAGTTCCACGGCACACACACCGCTGTTGAGTTTCCTACATTGCCGTGCAAACACGGAGGTCAAACGAAAATCGAGAGCATGCGCTCTACGCGCCACTAACATGTACTCGTATACGAACTGACAAGTGTTACCTGTAAACAGTAGAATTAAACGGAATTCAGATTAACGGTATATATGTGGATATTACATATGTTGTCGATTTGTGTACAGTGTGTAATGTTTTGGCCTGTATTATGCCCGTTTACGAATTGTGTTGTACGGTAATACTGTACTGAGAGGTAATCCCCCACGACCTGAGTGCCTTCTCTTCTATGCCTTACGGCAGACGAGTGAGTGAGTGAATAGGGTTTAACGTCGCTTTCAACATTTTTTCAGCTATATCACGACGGGGAAGGGAACGGAGGGAAGGGAGAGAGGCAGGGAAACCTACTTGTAACAGAGCAGATCTAATGCTGCCATTTTATAGTGCTGTCCCACTGAAATATCATGCCGTAGGCAGACATGACACCCCACTCAGTCACATTATACTGACACCGAGCGAACCAGTCCTTGTTCTATCCTCTTAATGCTGAGCGTAAGCGAGGGAGCAACAAGTTCCATTTTTCAAGTCTTAGGTATGACCCGGCCTGGGATCGAACCCAGTACCTACCGCTTACGAGGCCGACGCTCTAACCATTAGACAGACGAGCCTTCTCGTTAAGTCCGCGAACAAGTAGAATTCATTTTAATTGGCATTGGCTGCTTCTTCGTCTTCAGAAAACGTAAAGTTTTAATTGAGAGCAATTTCTCGGACCTCTTGGCTGATTGTTATATAAGAGCTCGGGACTCGGAGCTCTCAACTGTTTCATCCCACCGAGCTTTCAAATGATCCAACCCCCGAGCTTCGAGCTCTTGTATAACAACCTGCCAAGAAGACGCCCGAGAAAGTGCTCTCTATCAATATATAACGTTTTCTGAAGACGAAGATGCAACCAAAGTTATTGCGCCCAGTATTACTCATATACGATCACACATTGCTTCGAACGATCAAAACTGTAATCGTGAGTAGTATATAGCCCGCATCTAAGGCCGTATTTTGCCGGGGGAGATAACTCTTTGTGGCGCTAGGTGGCGTGGAGCTTTGTGGAGGTCCCAGGGCGGTCAAGTAGACTATAGTTCCGGCAGGTGGCGCCACCAGGGTGACGTCACTTCCGATCTCTATGTGGTATTTATTCCTCCGCTGTCTGGAGGTGAGGCGGTCTACCTTCGCGGACAGAAAGTACTCCCAAATACGTGGTCTACACTAGGGGCCTGTATTATACAATATACGGGAAAAATGCCTGTATGGGGTATGGGAGGTGGTTATTTCTTTTTTTGTTTTTTCACGCCTCGCCACGAAAAACACGATGGGAGGGGTCCCGAAGATATGCGATGATTTTTTTTTAAAAGTCCCGGGTAGGTATGTATATAGGCCCATACTGGCTATGTGGGGAGGGGGGGGGGGGGGGGTCCACACTGGGAAATTCACACATGTTCATTGCGATATGGTTTGTTTAGTCTTGTTTTTCACCATCGTCTCACCATGTAGAACACGATGGAAAGGGTCTCGGAGGTAAGCGGTGAAATTTTTTGAAAAGTACCGGGTAGGTCTGTATATAGGCCCATACTGGCTATGGTGGGTATAGGTCCATACTGGGAAATTCACACATGTTCATTGCGATATGGGTTGGCTGGTATTGTTTTTCACGTCTCACCATGTAGAACACGAAGGGAAGGGTCTCGGAGATAAACGGTGAAATCTTTCGAAAAGTACCGGGTAGGTCTTTATATAGGCCCATATAGGCTTATACTGGCTCATTGGATAGGTCCATACTGGGTGGACGTTTTGGGGTCTTGTTGAGCCCCTAGAGGTCCTATGGTGTCGTATGAGGTCTTATTTTGAAGCCCTCGTGGAGGAGCACCCGACTGGATTAACGTATCTTCCGCTTTCAATATTCTGCTAATGCGCAGTCTGGCCGTAATATAGAAAGCAGCCATTTTGGGGGGTATGTTGGGGAGTGTTTGGGCTAGAGATCGACCACCATGGGTCCAAATGGGTCGTGGGAGGTGTCCAAGTGAAGATTTGATGGGGTAGTCAGAATGGCGTGTTTTTAGTGCAAGTCGCGTCAATCTGCGCATGCGTAGTTGCGTGTAGTAAGTAAAGTGGTCATTTTGGGGGTGCGTGGCGGTTTGTTTGGGGTAGAGATGGACCACTATGGGTCCCAATGTGTCTGGGGAAGTGTTATTTTGTAGCTCTCTGGGTGTAGACCCCGATTTGAGGGATGTTCATGTCATCTGTGACGTCATCGATTAGGAGTAGGAGTAGTTGCCAAAGTGAGCATTTTGGGGAAGTGATGGAAGGTACTTGATGTAGAGATGGACCATCCTTGGTCCGAATGCGTCGTGGGAGGTGTCATCTTGTAGTTCTCGGGGTGTATGTCCCGATTTGAGGGATGTTCACGCCATTGGTGACGTCATCAGTAGGAGTATTAGCCAAAGTGAACATTTTGGGATAGTGAAGGGAGGTATTTGGTGTAGAGATGGACCATCCTTGGCCCGAATGCGTCGAGGGAGGTGTCATCTAGTAGTTCTCGGGGTGTATATCCCGATTTGAGGGATATTCACGTCATCTGTGACGTCATTGGGGACGTCACCAGTAGGAGTAGTAGCTAAAGTGGGCATTTTGGGGTAGTGAAGGAAGGTATTTGGGTAGAGATGGACCATCCTTGTTCCGAATGCGTCGTGTGGGGTGTCATCTTGTAGCCTTCGGGGTGGAGACCCCGATTTGAGGGCTGCCATGTCACCTGTGGCGTCACCGGTGACGTCATCGGTACGAGTAATAGGGCAAGTGGGCATTTTGGGGCAGTGAAGGAAGGTATTTGGTGTAGACATGGACCATCCTTGGTGCGAATGCGGCCTGTGGGATGTGCATTATCTGTTCTGTATTATACCAAATATGTGCTGTATTATACCATATTTGTCCTGTACTATACCAAATCTGTGCTGCATTATACCATATTTGTCCTGTATTATACAATATCTGTCCTGTATTATATATTTGTCCTGTATTATACCAAATCTGTGCTGCATTATACCACATTTGTCCTGTATTATACCATATCTGTCCTGTTTTATACCTCATCTGCCCTGTGTTATACCATTTCTGTCCTGCATTATACCATATCTGTGCTGTATTATACCATATGTGTCCTATGTTTACAATATCTGTCCTGTATTATACCATATTTATCTTGTACTATACCAAATCCGTGCTGCCTTATACCATATCTGTCCTGTGTTTACAATATATGTTCTGTATTGTACCATTTATGTCCTGTATTATTCAATATACGTCATGCATTATACCAAATCTGTGCTGTATTATACAGTATCTGTCCTGTATTATACCAAATCTGTGCTGTATTATACCATATCTGTTCTGTACTATATAATATATGTTCTGTATTATACCATATGTCCTGTATTACACTATATCTGTGCTGTATTATACCATATCTGTCCTGTATTTTACCATATCTGTCCAGTATTATACCGAATATGTGCGGTATTATACCATATCTGTCCTGTATTATAGCACATCTGTCCTGTATTAGACAATATCTTCCCTGTATTTAAGAAATAAATGAAATAAATTTTAGCTTTCCGTCCACTAACTGCTCAGATAATGAGTGAGTGAGTGAATATGTTTTAACGTCGCTTTCAACATTTTTTCAGCTATATCACGACGGGGAAGGGAAGGTAGGGGAGGGGGAGGAGCGGAGGTACCTACTTGTAACAGAGCAGATCTAATGCTGCCATTTTATAGTGCTGTCCCACCGGCAGACATGACACCCCACTCAGTCACATTATACTGACACCGAGTGAACCAGTCCTTGTTCTATCCTCTTAATTACAACACATATAAGGGAAGTGGGAAGAGGTGCCGAAATACTGACTGCGTCATATGACTTCACAGAATAGTCTTCTGGAAAACCTATTCTAAAGCACATACCAAGAATCTAAAGATTCGTGATATGTGTTGTATCTCAGGTACGCTTTTATTGTACCTGTTCATGTGGCAACATGGATGATATGACCACACGGCCCCTAGCACCGGCATAAGCGGTATTAGATACAAATCTAGAGAGCTATGATGGAAATGCTCTGACAACTCGTATACTGGTAATTGGTGAGCTGTTTCGCTGTGACAACTCGTACATTGCAGATTGGTGAGCTGTATCGTCGTCAGATGTAAATGACGGCAATTAACACAAAAGACTAGTCTGTAAGGCCCGATGTCGACCCAGCATCAACTTCCCACAAATGCCAACATATATCAAAGACCAAAAGGTCTGTACAGGGGGCGGACCTCGGGGACGGAACGTCCACCAGCAGAATCTCGCCATATACAGGTAAAAATTACAACACAAATAAGGGAAGTGGGAAGAGGTGCCGACATACTGACTGCGTCATATGACTTCACAGAATAGCCTTCTGGAAAGCCTATTCTAAAGCACAGACCAAGAATCTAGCGATTCGTGATATGTGTTGTATCTCAGGTACGCTTTTATTGTACCTGTTCATGTGGCAACATGGATGATGTGCTGAGCGTAAGCGAGGAAGCAACAAGTTCCATTTTTCAAGTCAGATAATGAACGGTAAAACGGAATTGGCTGTCCATGTACAGGTAATCTATCCATATGTACCCTGTCCATGTGCATGTACTTTGTGCATGTTCATGCATATGTACTCTGCGCATGTCCATGTATTCTGTGCATATCCATGCACATGTACTATGTGCCTGTACATGTACTATTTGCCTGTACATGTAATCTGTTCATGTACATGTACTCTGTCAATGTACATGTTCCTTGTCCATGTAAACGTACTCTGTGCATGCCATTCTACATGTACTCTGTTCACACTCTGTTCAAGTCTATGTACATACTCTCTGTTCATGTCGCTATATAGCTGAAATATTACGGAATGGAACGTTAAACCTTAATTCTCTCTCTCTCTCTCAATGAGCATGTTCTCTGTACAATGTCGCATGATGTAGGCCGGTGAGAGAACAACAGCAACACGGATGACAGGTCAATCATTTTATTATCCCCTCCAGTACATCATACCCAAGCTTGGGGAGCCGCGTTGGGTATGTTTACAATACAAGTAGCCTCTTGTCCAATCAGAGGCTGCCATTTACATCTGTCATATTCGTTCTTGTCCGTTAGGTGTATTCTCGGCTGCTCTTGTCCAATCAGAAGTCTCCCTTTCAGAAAGTTCCATCTTCGGCCATGTTGGCTTTGAACCGTTTGTTCTAATCGTCATCGGGCAGGCCAGGATAACGTTGAGGCAACATATCCTCAGATAGTTGTTTGCGCATTCTGAGTATCTATCAGTGCATGGGTGAATATATTCATCCGATGGGAAGATTCCGTAATTTGGTCACGTAGAACGTAACATTGGTGACCCTCTCCACTGTCCACTTGGTGTTGTGGCGCTGTTCATAGTCCCATCCCAAGACATCCAATTGGTCCACTTGGCCCAGTATCGTCTCTAGCGACGCCCGGTTAAAGATGGTAAACGGTTCGTCAAAAACCCGGATGTTACTGCTCGGGTAAAAATATCGGACTTGGTCGGTCTCCTTAAGCTGCAGCACATAACCAAACGCCATATTTAATTTGAAGGACGTAGCTTAGTCATTGAAGATGGCTTCCGCGTAGCTGCGTAGACAGGCGAGGTCGGTCAGTCGGAAATTGTAGATATCTTGAATAGGGCAATGACGGTGGAAACAGTGCCGTATCATGGGCCTATGGCGCTGAGAGATGTCACTGACTGGATGGTCTTCGTGTAACAGATCGCTAGGAACATCCACTGCATCTTCCAGAAAATGTTCGATGTCGTCAGGCGTATGACTGGGAACAGTAATGCTATGGCTATAGGCGGGCTCTCCGTGGTCGCATCACCAGTGTCATTCGTCTCCCCGGGATCATCTTCTGACCCTCCTGGGTGCCTCTTTAGTGGGAAGTTGTCGCCCAAACCGTACAGACGGGGTATGAATCAAACGTTGGTGCTGTCTTAACTGACTGGGTCGTTTGAAGAGTTGACCACAATCGTTACATTGTTCAGTCGCGCCCTCGTGGAATGAGTGTTCGTGGCACAGTAAATGATGCCCCCGATTGAATGACCGTGCGCAGGTTATACAAGTATACCGTGAATCGTTGTGGATGGAGGCCTCGTGGCATCGTAAATTATCTAGACGAGTAAACTGCTTCTGGCAAGTTGTGCAAGAAAACATATCGGCTGTGGATCTGGAAATGATGAATGCCGTTAAAATTCTGGCTCTTACAGGCCAACATAGGAGTACCCGGATATTCCACAGTCCCCGGACGTACGATGAGTGCCCGGATGTAAAACCAGAGTCGCCGGATGCAAAACCACAGTCCCCGGATGTATAACATGGAAAAACCCGGATCTAAGATGAGGTTTTGATGTAAAACATGGTGGCAGGCTCTCACTTCGACCACTGGAAAATCTGCTCTCTCCTCGTGCAAAGATCACACCCGGCCAAGGGTACACGTTCATTTTTGTATTTTGAACCGTTTCTGCGTAACCCTGCCAACCAATGAAGTTGACATGGACACACGGACACACTAACAGTCAGGGGCAAATCAATATGCTCCAAGGTAGCAGGAGGTATAGCTAAGAATATCAGTTGAGATGTAACGGATACAGCCACCATAGGCCGACCACTGAGAAGGAAACCGTTGTATCCCGAACAGCTTGGCTCTTCATCCGACCTTCCTTCATCAGACGAATGTCCCATCTGGTGAAAAACGGATTGAATAAGTGCTAAATCCTTAATCAACCAAACATCCTATATAAATAAAACATACTAAGATCATAATTTATCATGCCTTCAACATGATCAGAGAAAAATCGATCACCGAATGACAAACTCATAATACATTGCCAAATCACATCCTACATCTACCACCTGGAGATGCAAATTAGGTTTACTGATCATCCCTGACTCAAATATAATAAAAATGATGTCTACATCTCTTTGTTTGCTGCAACTGATAATTCAAGACTCAGACGTAACAGGCAAAAAAATCCCCAAAACATCCAAATATATACTTTTTCTACGAGATATTAATTACACAGTTTTCACCTCTTCTGAATCCAAGTCAACATATCGTCCAAAAATATACAACAGATCCTGGACAAAACAGAAGAATATAAGTATTTGCTAACAACATGACAAGATTGGTGGGAATCTATATTGTAAGGTGATTCAATGACTACCTCACCATTTGTATTCATTTTTCTAATGCATATGGAAGGGAAAAGGGCATTTTCTGTTGTGCTTCGAAGAGGGAAGAAAAATTGAGAGCTGTAACTTTGTAGCTCATCATATTGGGGTCAATTTGAACCTCCTTGCATAACCCCGAACACAGTCAGGAACATGGGAAAATTCAAAATGGTGGCCATGTGCGTTACCAGAAATGTGTTATTGTTTTTTTCTTCAAAAGGTTTTGCTTTTCAGCAGATTAAATGCACAATATCTATTTAATTTTTCAAGTACATAGGATAATTATTCACCAATTTGATCCTGAAGTTTTTGTGACGAACATATTGTCAATAAACTAGAGCCCACGGGCCTTTACACGTATCTATATCTAATCAAGTACAATTTTGAAATTGAACATAACATTGCATTGACTAGAATTCATGATGTGATGTGAACTCTACCATGTAACTATTTTTATCTATTCTTCACTAAACAACGACTGAATTGTGCAATGTTGGCCGAAGCACAAACAAGTAACTATATATGTCTTTTTGTTGGAAAATGGTTAATGATACAAAAACTGACAGATTAAAAAAAGATTTTAAATGTCTTTTATCAACATATTCGTACTGCATCAAGGAGGCCGAGATAACTTCTGTGTGAAGTTTCGTTACAATTTCTTTCTTTCAAGGCTCTCAAGCAAACAAGAAACAACAATTTAGTGAGAGACAGCATATTGGAGAAATACAGGAATTAGATTAGAGTGATCCCGCTCTCAAAAATGGAGGTAAAAAAGGTCGTTTTTGCTCAATAACATTTGATTAGTTCTTAACCAATGCTTCGAAGCTTCAGGCGCATTAATATATCTATTGTCAGAAATCTTATTTGCTATTCGAAGAATCAGTCAATGTTGTTTAACAGTGCGACAGATATTTGGGCTATTGTTATGCAAATTAGATAGATGACCATTCAATTTTTACTACCATTTGATGGGGATATATGTGTGCATCTCTGGAGGATTTTGCTGAATTTATTATGTGAACTGATTTATTGACCAAAAACGTCCTTTTTTCCTCCATTTCAGAGAGCGGGATCGCCCTAACCTGGGAATAGTTTCCTTGAGTTCTAAGGATTCATAGGAACAGGTATGCAGTCGGGGACAATCACCCATGGTAACCAGTGTGAAATAAGAGATTTGATAAACGCAAGCAACCCGCCAAGTATGCACTGCGGAATCACCCCCGGCCCCACCTCAAATTTGAAAAGTCTTGTACAGGAATTATAGAAAAGTTTTGATATATAGGTGTACCCTACATTATGGTTAAATTAAGGGTGCTTCTTGAAATTGGAGCATGCTAGGAACTGGCATAATGCATTCCAAATAGAGTGGCATGGTGCGCCGAGTTGAAACTCGTAGGAACTCCACGGCATAATTCTTGGAACTCGGCAAACAAAGGATGGCTTATGCCATACTATGCAATGGCATGAGGGAATGGCGTATGTCATTCCAATTGGAACTCCTCTCCATCCAGTTCAGAACACGAAACTGGGCACGGTGTATTCAATTTGGATAACAGGCATATGCCATTTCTATCAAGGAACTCATGCCCTAGTTTCAAGAAGCTCTCAAAGTTCAGTTCTGTGAATGAATTTATCAGTACCTGGCTATGACCAAACTTAATTTTGGAGTAAAAACAGGTGGGAGTAGAGGTCAGAAATGTAGTACGCTTGTTCCATCAAAGTTTCTCTTTGGCGCAGCAGTCTAGCTGTCGACAATGACCATAGTTTTTCTTCGGACTAAATTATTGAGAGAACAGGCCAGAAAATTCAACATTCACTGGCTTGAGAGAACAGGTGAGGAATTGATTGTACACTGGGCCCATCCTTCATCCATTATATCGCAAAGAAGGAACTGGAGCCAGTCTAAACAGTCAAGCGCTGCAAATTAGACCATCCAAAATAGTACGTTTGGTTGCGGTAACAACATTCAACAACAGGGAGGATGGGTGAGCGAATGTGATTTAACGTCGCTTTCAACTATATTTCAGTCATATCACGATGCTGGTTCATATTCCTTCTCACGCCACCCGAGAACCCAACGTTTTGATCCTATTCCTTTTTACACCCGAGATCCCCACAGGTGGGGTTCTATGTCTTTTCACACCCGGGAACCCCACAGGTGCCCCAGTTGGTCACCTGTTACGACAAGCTATCTGAGGACCTTAGGTCTATCCTTACCATGACATGGGTGTGCACAAGGACACCCCAGGTCAACGCCGGGAGCCCTACGGAGCTTCAACAATAGGTGGGTGGGTAGGTCGGTTGGCATTTTTTTTTGTTATTATTTTATTATTTTTGGCATATGTTACAGAGTAGTTTGACGATGCTTAAAAAGTAATTTTAAATTGATTATTGGTAAGGATGACCCCAAAGTTATATATAAATAGATTTTCTTATATCTACAAAGATAGGATGCTGGAGACATTAGTTAATGATCACAGTAATTATCAAACGCATGCTCTCTCCCTAACATAACAAGTAACAATTTTGATTTTTAATGATCTCCCTATTTTGGGGTCACAGTAACCTTTGATCTTGACCTCAATTTTGTTACGTGACACATCTTTTCCCCTTAACTTTTTTTCGCGATTACTTTCTGGGCCACATAGATTTTTTATCTCTGACTTTGACCTCAATTTTGGTATACAATATACAATGTATCCACTCACAAAAAATTGTTTATTTTTTGGGGAACTCAACCATCACAGATATAGACCGGACACGAACGGTTCAATGATTTTCTGATTCTTAGGCAAGAGTGATCTTTGACCTCTGACCTCGACCTTTAAATTGATTAATGGTAAGGATGACCCCAAAGTTATCTATAAATAGATTGTGATATGATACTGGAGAAATTAGTTAATGATCACAGTAATTATCAAACATTTGGGGCAGACCATTACTGGATTCATCATGACAGCGGGTTCAAAGGAGGTGTTCGCTTTAGATGGATATTTTTCCCTTCAGATTCGCTCTCTGCTGCTCTATTGTCTCGCTCCGAGCCGGCCGGTAAATTGTGACGTAATGCCCAGGTATTCCCCAACTCTTTGTCAGACAGGCGAGGCCAGTCTAATGGGAAATTCTGGTTCATATTCTCATACGGTTACCAGTAGTATTTTCCTGAGCGACTCCGATATTTACGAACAATAATCAGTTATATTAATATATAAACCGACTCGAAAACTGAAATATCACTACCAAAAGTTCAGCGAACAATGATTAAGGCAGTAACTGTAAAACGAACCACAACATATTGGCACATGCATAATCACTTGGGAAAGCAAGCGTCACCACTTGTTGAGGGTCATTTAATTAATAACGGCCTTGATATAAGACAAGTTTAACATTATAACTTTTCAATTCATAGTTACAACTTTCCGCTGCCCCAAGACGAAATTATATATGTGTAGCAATTAATTTTTTGCTCTGCTGGATCAAATACTGAACAAGTTGTCTGACTTTGTGTGTCTAGTTGTTTGTGTGCAATTCTATTCACGAATTATAATAAAATAAGGGATTATGTGCGTTAGGGGTTCGCTGTATTTATTTCACGTCACTATTGCACTTTAAAGTCCAAAATGAAGATGAGAGTCAAAAGGAAAAAGTGAGAAAAAAAAATCGGGGATTTGGGGATTCGAACCATAATGTTGGTTTTGTTTTAATCTGTAGTCCGACACTGTAACCATTCGGCCAAGCAGCTGTTACAATTATCAACTCAAGGAATCATGTGCCGAATGGCGTTGAACTACACTCTTTCAGATCATTACAAGAGTTTTGACATATTTCAATATTATGAAAATATGACACCTTTAACCAAAACGATTCTTCAGTATCATTTTGGATCAAACCTACCGCATTTCGATATGTAGGACTCGTTTTGGTTAAAGGTGTCATATTTTATGTATGAAGGGAATTCCCTTCAAGAATATCGCCAAAAATTGCAAAAACAAACAAATGCTTATCTTCTAATACTCGTAATATTTTTTTGACAAATCTCTTCTCGGTGAAAATTGAGAATATGAAAATTCAGTATTTTCTCTCTCAAGCTAATAACTTTTAAAGTAAACGAGAGGAAATTATATTTTCGGTTTATAAACGCAACACACTAAGGAAAAAAATACGGTCAAACCGAACACCTCCTTTTCAAATTTTAGTGAGTAAAAAAAGAAATATTTGGTATCGATCCTAGAATTGTAGAAGATTTTGAGTCATGGACCTTAATTTTTTTTAGAACAGGGGGCATAGAGGGTCTACCAAATTTATCTTGTTGAAGATATACCCTTTTATTGTTGAATGTTGACAATGCTCTTGACTCTAGTTTGGTTGGTTGTTTGAAGTTTAACGTCGCACCTAACCTTATTGGTCACACGGCGACGATAACCCAAGCAAAACCCTAACCCTAACAAAAACTTAAGCAAAACTACAACAAAAATTTGAATTTCGAGTTTTGAAAATTAAGCTCTACAGACGCTGGAGATCACAATGGATCGTCAGAGAGCCTAATTTGTTTGGCACTTTAATCTACCTCCTGTGCCTTCACTCTAAACCAGTAGTGGCTTAAGGAGAACAGGCCAGAAATTGATTTTCCATGTGCTGCCAAAGACTCCTTTCGGACAGTTCGGCAAATATATTTTCTGCGGTAAGCTTATACCCTAAAATTCAAAGGAAGCCACAAGAAACACGGCTCGTGGTCGGTTGCTTCTCTTTACCCTATCTGGCCTGGGCGATTTGGGGTGTACCGCAGGGAGGTGGGGGGGGGGGGGAAAGTGCCCCCCCCTACATATTTTCGCTATCGCTAAGGTTAGAGGGCTGAAAGTTACCACACTATATCTTCGGGTCAGGCTCTACAACAAAATATAAAAAAATCCAAGATGGCCGCCATGATGAAGTCACTGTGACGTCATTTTATAAAAGAGCATTTTTGGACGATTTTTCGGTCAGAATATTCGATTTTTTTTTTCTTCGCAAAAACTGCATGATAAATTAGTAAATAATAATCTGATATGAAATAAAATAGGTTTTACCCACTTTTCCATAGAGAAAAGCAAAAATTTTGAAGAAATATGACAAAAACATCACTTTTCTGGTACCCCACATGGCCGCCATTTTGAATCTACTCATGATCCTCTGCTCAGGGGGTCATGCAAATACACTCAAAATGACCCCAACATGATTATTTAAAAAGTCACGGAGTTACAGCTCTTAATTGTTTGTCGTTCCGGAGATAGGAGCAAAAAACTAACAGGAGGATGGGGGGAGACGCAAAGTACCCCCCCCCCCCCACAGGTCAGGTAGGGTTAACTTTGTCAGAAAATATTAAGGTTGTGGTTTACTGTTCAAATGTCACCTGCAGATCAAGCGATATCTACAGTGCTGATTATTTATCACATTTTCTAAACCTTTTCCATGGAGTGCGTGGCTACAATTGGCATATTGGTATATAAGTTTCAGCTCCCTAGAATGAAAAAATGTTACGGGATAGGCGGGGTACACCTCAAATCCTCCAGCCCAGATAGGGTAAACGAATATAATACAAAATGTCCTTCATAATGGGCAATTCTCAATATAGTTCAAGTTAATCCCTGGGCATGACTGTCTAGCTGGCCTCGATATCAGCGGGTGGTGCACGGACACCTGGCTGGCCGCTTAGCTCTGGTTCGGTATTCCGAGCGCATCCTCACGACTTTAACCCAGAATATATTTTTAACCCAGACTATATTTTAATCAATGATAACTGGTATGTTTTCGATCTGAAGTTGCCAAAATTTTCATAAGTATAAGTTTATTGGTCCTTTCTTGAAATAGGATTATTTTATCCATATTATCATATTTACACCAGTTATCAACAGCTGAAAAGCCCGCTCCATGCCATAAACATAGGCGAGAGATCATGAGAACAACCTGCACATGCGGTGGCCCCCCGTGCTGTTTTCCAGAGTCGCCGACACCGGGGCAAGACAGCATTGTCCAGGGATTAATGTGGAACGACCCCATTAATAGTGAGATAAATGGTACCCAAATTGGAGATCTTAATCTGGTCTTACACTGTGGTTCATCATCAATGGAAAAGTACTAATAGTTCGATGGTGGATGGTGAAAGGGATACCAGCCAAAACAACTTTAAATATAATCGGTAGACAGATCTAGTTCCAACCAACTAATTTACCAGACTGGAGTTGAGTTCAGCTCCTTGATTTACGAGGCCTCAAATTACTCTATCTCTAACAACATATGTTTTCAAGATAAACTTCCCATCCTTCAGCTATTAGCAGGTGACGCAAGGTTTTTTCTTCAACCGGGAAAACTCTGATAAGAAAATACAACCTACAGTTTGAAAAAAACAGAACGCATAATTCACAGAGACAGGGTTGATATAAATGTATTTTCCATGTTCCGCTAATGACCAAGTATAATTGCATATGCTCCAATGAAGGGTAAAGATGATTACTTACGACAGATGTGCGGTGGTCAGAAATAACACACTTCAAACAAGTAAAGGGGAAAAATAAACACTGCTGTCCATAATTGTTATTTTATTACCAACTGCAGAAGTAATATTGCACCATCCAAAGGTCTACCAATAAAAATATTGTCTCTGTGTTGTAATTCCATTTGAAACCGTATATCGGATGAAGTTTAATCAATTTTATTTTCAATGGCTGGCATATTTCTTTCGAACAGCAGAATTCCATAAATTAATACCTCTAATACTTTAATCCTCTAATCAAAATTAAAAAAAAAAACACTTTCGGGATAAAATTCGATCAGTTGTTCTAATAAATTTGATCAAGCTCTAAAATCATTGAAATAATGAAAAATACTGAATTATCTACATGATTTTGAACAATTTTATCAACTTGTTCTAATAAATTTGATCAAGCTCTAAAATCATTGAAATAATGAAAAATACTGAATTATCTACATGATTTTGAACAATTTTATCAACTTACTGTTCTGATAAATTGGATCACCCCCTAATTCTATAGTAGAAAATTTCACTTCCGGTGATTGAATTATTAGAGGGATTACATCAGTAACATTTCCATAGACTTGAGAGGGTTAATTGTTTTGTTTTTATGCTTACTTAACATGTACATTGAAGGGCTTGGCAGTGTGCAGCCTGACATAGGATAATAATTAACATATGTTTTAGGCTCCTCCACCCGCCTGCCACCAACACCCCTGAGTTAGTAGTTGTATCCGCCAGATAAATGAAATAAAAATTGAGGGACACCATGTCATATTATGCTCGCTTTATAGCAGAAATATTGCTGAACGCGACGTTAAACCTTAATTCACTCTCTTTCTCTCTCTCTCTCTCTCTCTCTCTCTGCTATGGATGCCCATCAACATAGGAACCCCTCACTCCGGAATAGCACAGAAATTACAGAGAAAAGGACAATACAATTTTTCCTGATTTATCATGATGTTTCATTCAAACACAAATTAAAATATGGGTGTCACCAGGTTCTCTGAAAAGAATTTCCCGATCTGTTTCCACGTTATTTTTTCTATTAAATAATAAGATTGCCATTGTTGTCATGGCAATAGATTTATTCATAACTGAAAGAGGACCTTATCGCCTGCTTGTAAATCTTTCTACAGTGAAGTCTATAATAACCTATACTCAGCTCTGATTGTTCAAAAGTGACCTTTGACCTTGACCTCAGTTTCGGTGTGTGATGCTTGCTCTCCCCCTAATATATCGAGTAACACCAAAGATTTTTAATGATCTCCCTATTTTGTGGTCACAGTAACTTTGTATCTTGACCTCAATTTTGTTACGTGACACATCTTTTCCCCTGAACTTTATTTCGCAATTTTCAATACTTTCTAGGCCACATAGATTTTTGATCTCCGACTTTGACCTCAATTTTGGTATGCAACTCACAATGTATCCACACACAAAAAAAAAGTTTTCTTTTTGAGAACTCAACCATTACAGATATAAACCGGACACGAAAGGTTCAATACTTTTCTGATTTTAAGGCAACATTGATCTTTGACCTCTGACCTCGACCTCAATCTTGGTATACGACACAGCATCTCCACCTAGTGTATCCAATCAAAGAATTTATACTGTAGAAAGAAAACAGTCACAAATATAGACCGGACACAAACGGTTTCAATGATTTTCTGATTTGTAGGCCACAATGATCTTTGCCCTCTGACCTTGCCTTCACGTTTGATAAGTGACACTTTGTCTCCATCTAGTATACTCACTCACAAAAAAATGCAACTTTCGGTGAAGAACTGCAACAGATATAGATTGGACACGAATGGTTCAATGATTTTCTGATATTTAGGAAACAGTGATCTTTGACCTCTGACCTCGACCTCAAGCTTGGTATGCGACACATCGTCTCCACCTGTTGTATCCACTCACACAAAATTGCAACTGTAGATAGAAAATAGCCCAATAGGTACCGATACCTCCCGCCTATCAGTTATTGTCTACTCTCAACAAACATGCATTGCACAATTAAGATGTATTTTTAGATTTTTGACAAAAAGGTGATCTAGCCGGGTTGACTGTAGTTGATACATTACCTAGGATGTTGGGTCATGTCAGTTTTTGCCGGGGCCTTGATTGATGAGAATATTTTTGCCCTGAGGTGCTGGTGGAGCATGACCGAATTTCTACCTCTAAGTATGCTCTTCTATGTAGCTATTCATACTCCAATCAAGTAATTTGATATAGGCAAAATAGATCAAGTTCATTCATCTTTAACATGTTTCTATCCCGTTCCTCATCACTTGCAAATGTGGTATAAATTTGGAGAATGTAGAAATTCATGTAATCCTTCATTAAATGTCTTACTAAATAGAATCTGACCTGGACAAGATAGGTCATCAGTCATCTTCAATAATGTTCTGGACAATTGTCAGTGTATACATAGCGTTAATTGGAAAGCCTAGCTATATTTCTTCATATTATATCATAATAAACAGTCTACGGCCTTGGACAAATAGGTCAAGGTCAGTCAACTATCAGTCAACGGCTTCTAGTCAATCAAAGGTTGCATATGTGATATGAATTTGGAGACTCTAACTTTAATCCTTCAAGAAAAATACTACAAATACTTGAATTTGACATTGATAAATTAGGTCACGATCAGTCATTTTCAATAGGCATCTGACCCATGGAGCGAACGTTCATGGGGCTATAAACAACTATACTGGGCGGTTCCGTCGTGCTTGTTCGCCGGAAGTGACGTCATCGCACGCATGTGCACGCGCCTGTGATGCACCTTGTATCCTATAGCCCGTATGGCATAGGGTAAACAGGGGCGTGGGTGCACCATAGGCACGGGCTCATGCGTGCGATGACGTCACTTCCGGCGAAGACGTCATTTCCTTACATAGGGGAGCGCCAAGATCTCCGAGCTCCGACCTCGTAACCGATGCATTCCACAGCTCCAAGTTTCTCAAACGGTGGCATCTGATTGGACAAGTGTAGTCAGAAATTGGCATGGGCGGGTTCTGTTTGGAGAAGCCAAGTACTGGTTTGAGAGAATAGGCCAGAGATTTATTTTCCATGTGCTGCCAAAGACTCCTTTCGGACACTAGCTTGCGAGTACAGTACAGGCTAAAACTTTATTGTCGACAATGACTGAAGGGTTCCTTCATCATGGAGCACTAAGGACAATTCGGCAAATATATTTTCTGCGGTGAGCTTATAGCTTAAAAGTCAAAGGAAGCGACAAGAAACGCTGCTCGTGAATGATTGCTTCCCTTAAGGATGTCCGCTGGTGGTTTTGGCTTTGGCAGCCATTTTGCCTGTTTTTCCCTTTTGGATTATCTCCCTTTCCTAGGTTAAGAGATAGGGATTTCCTTTAACAGCCTTCTAGCCGAGAATTTTGCACAGCAACATCCATCCAATCTGATAAATTTTGATAGACATTGTGATTATCTGCAAACAGTTAGAATATAACAAAAAGTTAAATACTATTTATATGAATTTTTCATGAATATGCTTCAAAACTAGAGCTATTCCCTATGATTTTTGCGTTATCAAGTTGAACATGTGTCAGTCCACTTAACGTTGCCCACAGCTAAAAATTGCACACCAACCTATATTTCCTATATTTTTTTTCTTTGTTTTTTTTTTCTCATATTACACAATTATAAATGCAACAACACACATTATTCAAAAAGTTAATTACTTTGATTGGCCTTCAGCGGAAATCCCTAACTATGACACAAAAAAAACGGTTGTGGTTTAGTGTTCAAATGCCACCGGCAGATAAAACGATATAATCACTGCTGATTATTTATTACATTTCCCAAACATTTTCGGTGGAATGCGTGGCTGCTAAAATTGGCATATTGATATAAGTGTAAGACGTGTTTGTACTGCGTGGTTAGGACAGCACTGTCTCACGGTAATCACGGGCAAGTGTGTAGCGCTTGACTTTTGATAATATGTCAAACTACATTAACGAACACAAACTCCCGGAATGATAAGAGTATAAAATACGTGCAGGTGATTTATTCTGACAGATATCTGTAAAGATAAATAAAGATAAACAAAGCGTGTAAATAAATTATGTAAATGGTTCAGGCCTGTTTTTTAAAAGGTATCATAAGTTCCAATGATGTGCTTCAAAAGGCAAGTGTCTACCACCTGAGGGTTTTCACTTATGGATTAAGTTTTGAAGTTGGTCGAGCATCTAGTCGTCCGGGACCTGAATTTAAATGTATGGAGACGTTCAGTGTGATGTTGTTCAATGAGATGCTGGCAGGGAAAGAGCTGTGACAATTATATTATGAAATAGGGCGGTATACATGGTTACTGAAGCAGTATATAGTTTTCACTGTGACAACAGATAACACATGTTGTATACTACTGAATATTAAGTTAAGAGGCTGAGACACATGTGTATTGGTTATAACACATACTCACAAATGTGTAAACCAGATATATAAACAGGATGGATGGAGTTGATACACAATTGACACTTAACCTCGCACTGTTAAATCAAAATGTGACCTACATAATTGTAGTATTAGTTTTGTAATAGTAATACACAATAACATCACTTTTCACGGGTCCGCGGTCACCCGGATCAAAAAGGCAGTTAGTATAAATAACATGGCCAATGCTACATTTAACCAACACCAAGAAACAACCAAAAATCTATGGTTGTACAGTATGATCTGCTATCTCATGAACATTTAATATGGGTGTGTGTCAACCGATATCAACTCCAACCGAGCATATACAATATGGACATTCCCGTAACCATATAGCGCTATATGAACATAAGCATATAGAAGCAGACATATAAACAAATGTATGTGAGATGGTTGGGATGTGCATGTAAACAATAGAATATATAGAATAGAATAGAATATATATTATCCAACTGTGTGTTACAGTTATCAAAACCATGTCCAATTATAAATGCACAAGTGCAGCATAATGCGAAACCAGTTAACAGCACTACAAAGGCTTAACTTGAACGCGTATCAATTGGACAATTATGTTTGGGGAATATATATCATATATTTAATACCACTGATTATTTATGGTACTTTAGTGTGACTTTGAAGATCCCTTAATGATTTTAATCAACCAAATATAATAATATCCCTATAGGAAATATAGTAATATCCCTAAAGGATTTAACCAAACAGTTAACATTCAACATTACATTATGGACTTAACATATATAAACAAAGGCTTGGTCACTGTTATGTAAATGTAAACAAAAGAGTGACAACTGTTATTTGACCGTTTGAGCAAATATTGCGCGACATTTGTTTGAGTATTTCAGATGTTAAAATAAGAACATTAACTTTATGCCAAAGAAAGTTATTGAACATGTGAGCATGTAGTAGTTAACATGTTAATAAATCAATGAAGTTTAGGTGGATATGTGTTTGCGGTAATACAGTAACAAATAGTAATTCATTCCCCCAACACAACAAGAGCGCACAGATACGGTGATATGCAAACCTAAACTGTTTGCATGATGTTGTTGTAAATAACAATGATACCTGTCCTGTGAGATCTCGGCTAAATGTCAGATAACACCCTAATTAAATGAAAACCTAGAATACCATATAACTGAAATAGTCTGGTTACCAATTACTACTGTTGTTAAAGACTGAGAGGAATTTCACAAAATATACTAAGTTCCAAAACCCTGACGTCAAGCAACAAATTTTACGTTGTTGTTGTAAACTGGTATGTTTACATCCTGCAAATCCATGGGCGCAGACATCTTGTCTGAGGATGTCTGGGAGTAAAACAGATAAGGGATCGGAGGTCAGTAAAGTTCACACATGTGGTTTGTCAAATGTCCCAGTCAAAGTCTTGGTCCAGTGGCTGAAATTCTATCCTCCAGTCAGCCACATGGAAGGCTAATTTTTCAACTGTGTGCCAAAATATTACCATGCAGGCAGGAAAAGTTAATTTCCAAAAACAGTCCAGCATATGGCAAGCCAAAGTGCTTTTTATTCGAGAATTTCCGATATCGGAAATTGAATTCCCGATATCGGAATTAAAATTTCCGATATCGGAATTAAAATTTCCGATATCGGAAATTCATGACCTTCAATTTCCGATATCGGAAATTGAATTCTCGATATCGGAAATTCAATTTCGATATCGGAAATTGCAATTCCCGATATCGGAAATTGCAATTCCCGATATCGGAAATTAGAATTTTCGATATCGGAAATTGAATTTCCGATATCGGGAATTGCAATTTCCGATATCGGAAATTCGGGGACAATTCCCGATATCGGAAATTCAATTCCCGTTATCGGAAATTCAATTCCCGTTATCGGAAATTCAATTTCCGATATCGGAAATGCAATTTCCGATATCGAAAATTGTCACTGAATTTTCGATATCGGAAATTGCAACTCTAGGGTGCACTCCACACTTGCCACGGTTTCGTACAAAGTGGTGTCTCCCTAATTTTATAATAGGGAAGGTCGCCCGATTTTGACAGCAAGGTAATTCTTCTTACCTTTCTACTAACTGATATCTATAGTATTACCCTGCTGGACGTAACCATTTCTCCAAACGAGGATATAATATTTGCTTGTTGATCGCACTCACTCGCCTCTACAGAGTTAATCGTGTCCGGAATTGAATATCTGGCGGACCAAAATCCGCACTTTTTCGGGAAGCGAAAATGATTCCTTTATGGCCATAAAATTTTACAAAAAAACGAGTAGGTCGACCCCCTGTTTTTTTCGCCATTTTAAATTGTCCTTTGGACGGGAAACACTTCCCGTATAATAACATACATAAAAAGAAAATCATTTCGTACGTTTTCGCTGGGTTGCGGGTAGAATTTGACACATTTTCATATATTTTATGGAGTTTTTCAGAAAAGTTGAAGAAGGGTTACGGAGGATTGCACGTCTTTCCTTTTCAATTTCAATAGCTCACAAGTCTCCTGAAATAAGGGCACGAGTGTGCCCAATTAGAAAATATATACTTTTACAAGGTTTTTGTTAAAGATTTTACATCTATTTATGGCCGAAGATCCGAACCCATGCCTGTTTTAGCCGCACATCATTTAGGTGTGGAATGCACCCCTAGGTTTTGTTAAGCTTCCAGCTTTCATTTCCGATATCGGGAATTCAGTGACAATTTCCGATATGGGAAATTCTGTTTCCGATATCGGAAATTGAATTCCCGATATGGGAAATTCTATTTCCGATATCGAAAATTGTCACTGAATTTCCGATATCGAAAATTCTAATTCCCGATATCGGGAATTGCAATTTCCGATATCGGGAATTGCAATTTCCGATATCGGGAATTGCAATTTCCGATATCGGAAATTAGAATTTCCGATATCGGGAATTGAATTCCCGATATCGGAAATTCGGAATAAAAAGCACTTTGGCTTGCCATACCAGCAACTCTGATTTTGTTTGATTTCATTTGAATATTCCTAAAATCTGACAATAGGTTTTAAATCTGGACATGTATCACTCAGACTAAATTCAATAATTTTAAAGATTACACACATCTGTTAAATAAACAACTAATTGTTTGCTTTCTTAACAAACTGTAATAGTGTCAAATGATTCTTGTGAATAGAATTGTTTAGACTAGTTGATTAAATAAAAACTCTAAACAGTAGAGAATTACACTGTGAAGAAATAAACCAGAAAGAAATAATTTAAAGAGCCGATCTCACAGGGCAGTATCTAATCAACAATTGATAATTTCCAATTAATTTCCAGATATGCATTTATAGAAATTACTGTTAAACGATAATAATTCACCTTCATGGAATAAAGGGTAATGGATATTCAGAGATTGGGGTAGATGGACTCTCACCTGAATTTAAATGTATGGAGACGTTCAGTGTGATGTTGTTCAATGAGATGCTGGCAAGGAAAGAGGCTGACCAGCCCAATACAGCCCAGGAATTCCAACCTCAACACGTGACCCTCGTTCTGATACGAGGGTCCACAAGGATGGGGCTACATTTTCTAAGTGAACACCCAGAGGCTATCTCTGGGGGTTTACATAAGTTTCAGCTTCCTAGTCTCTAGGATGATAAAAATGTTTAGGGGTGAGCGGGGTACACCTCAGACCCCCAGCCCAGATAGTATAAACGAATATAATACAAAATTTTCCTCATAATGGGCAATTCTCACTATAGTTCAAGTTAATCCCTGGCCGCTTGAGCTCTGGTTCGTCAGTCCGAGCGCATCCCTACTACTTTAACCTAAAATATATGCAGAGTATATTTTTAATCAATGATAACTGGTATGTTTTCGAGCTGAAGTTGCTAAAATTATCATAAATGTAAGTTTATTGATCCTTTCTTGAAATAGGAATATTTTATCCATATCATCATATTTACACCAGTTATCAACAGCTGAAAAGCCCGCTCCATGTTATAAACATAGGCGAGAGATCATGAGAACAACCTGCACATGCGGTGGTCCATGTGATGTTTACCAGCGTCGCCGACACCGGGGCAAGACAGCATTGTCCAGGGATTAATGTGGAACGACCCCATTAATAGCGAGATAAATGGTACCGAAATTGGAGATCTTCATCTGGTCTTACACTGTGGTTCATCATCAATGAAAAAGTACTAATAGTTCGATGGTGGATGGTGAAAGGGATACCAGCCAAAACAACTTTAAATATAATCGGTAGACAGATCTAGTTCCAACCAACTAATTTACCAGACTGGAGTTGAGTTCAGCTCCTTGATTTACGAGGCCTCAAATTACTCTATCTCTAGCAACATATGTTTTCAAGATAAACTTCCCATCCTTCAGCTATTAGCAGGTGACGCAAGTTTTTTTTTCTTCAACCAGCAAAACTCCTGATAAGAAAATACAACCTACAGTTTGAAAAAACAGAACGCATAATTCACAGAGACAGGGTTGATATAAATGTATTTTCCATGTTCCGATAATGACCAAGTATAATTGCATATACCCCAATGAAGGGTAAAGATGATTACTTACGACAGATGTGCGGTGGTCAGAAATAACACACTTCAAACAAGTAGAGGGAAAAATAAACACTGTTGTCCATAACTGGTATTTTATTACCAACTGCAGAAGTAATATTGCACCATCCAAAGGTCTACCAATAGAAATATTGTCTCTATGTTGTAATTCTATTTGGAACAGTATATGAAATGAAGTTTGATCCATTCTATTTTCAATGGCTGGCATATTTCTCTCGAACAGCAGAATTCCATACTTTAATCCTCTTATCTAAAACCCAAAACTCCATTTTTGGGATAAAATTCAATCAGTTGTTCTAATAAATTTGATCAACCTCTAGAATCATTGACATAATGAAACATAGTGAATTATCTACATGATTTTGAACAATTTTATCAACTTCCTGTTCTGATAAATTTGATCACCCCCTAATTCTTTAGTAGAAAATTTCACTTCCGGTGATTGAATTATTAGAGGGATTACATCAGTAACATTTCCATAGACTTGAGAGGGTTAATTGTTTTGTTTTTATGCTTACTTAACATGTACATTGAAGGGCTTGGCAGTGTGCAGCCTGACATAGGATAATAATTAACATATGTTTTAGGCTCCTCCACCCGCCTGCCACCAACACCCCTGAGTTAGTAGTTGTATCCACCAGATAAATGAAATAAAATTGAGGGTCACCATATCATGTTATGCTCGCTATATAGCAGAAATATTGCTGAACGCGACGTTAAACCTTAATTCTCTCTCTCTCTCTCTCTCTCTCTCTCTCTCTCTCTCTCTCTATGCTATGGATGCCCATCAACATAGGTACCCCTCACTCCGGAATAGCACAGAAATCACAGAGAAATAGAGAAAAAGACAATATAATTTTTCCTGATTTATCATGATGTTTCATTCAAACACAAATTAAAATATGGGTGTCACCAGGTTCTCTGAAAAGAATTTCCCGATCTGTTTCCACGTTATTTTTTCTATTAAATAATAAGATTGCCATTGTTGTCATGGCAATAGATTTATTCATAACTGAAAGAGGACCTTATCGCCTGCTTGTAAATCTTTCTACAGTGAAGTCTATAATAACCTATACTCAGCTCTGATTGTTCAAAAGTGACCTTTGACCTTGACCTCAGTTTCGGTATGTGATGCTTGCTCTCCCCCTAATATATCGAGTAACACCAAAGATTTTTAATGATCTCCCTATTTTGTGGTCACAGTAACTTTGTATCTTGACCTCAATTTTGTTAAGTGACACATCTTTTCCCCTGAACTTTATTTCGCAATTTTCAATACTTTCTAGGCCACATAGATTTTTGATCTCCGACTTTGACCTCAATTTTGGTATGCAACTCACAATGTATCCACACACAAAAAAAAAGTTTTCTTTTTGAGAACTTTACCATTACAGATATAAACCGGACACGAAAGGTTCAATACTTTTCTGATTTTAAGGCAACATTGATCTTTGACCTCTGACCTCGACCTCAATCTTGGTATACGACACAGCATCTCCACGTAGTGTATCCAATCAAAGAATTTATACTGTAGAAAGAAAACAGTCACAAATATAGACCGGACACAAACGGTTTCAATGATATTCTGATTTGTAGGCCACAATGATCTTTGCCCTCTGACCTTGCCTTCACGTTTGATAAGTGACACTTTGTCTCCATCTAGTATACTCACTCACAAAAAATGCAACTTTCGGTGAAGAAGTGCAACAGATATAGATTGGACACGAATGGTTCAATGATTTTCTGATATTTAGGAAACTGATCTTTGACCTCTGACCTCGACCTCAAGCTTGGTATGCGACACATCGTCTCCACCTGTTGTATCCACTCACACAAAATTGCAACTGTAGATAGAAAATAGCCCAATAGGTACCGATACCTCCCGCCTATCAGTTATTGTCTACTCTCAACAAACATGCATTGCACAATTAAGATGTATTTTTAGATTTTTGACAAAAAGGTGATCTAGCCGGGTTGACTGTAGTTGATACATTACCTAGGATGTTGGGTCATGTCAGTTTTTGCCGGGGCCTTGATTGATGAGAATATTTTTGCCCTGAGGTGCTGGTGGAGCATGACCGAATTTCTACCTCTAAGTATGCTCTTCTATGTAGCTATTCATACTCCAATCAAGTAATTTGATATAGGCAAAATAGATCAAGTTCATTCATCTGTAACATGTTTCTATCCCGTAGAAATTCATGTAATCCTTCATTAAATGTCTTACTAAATAGAATCTGACCTGGACAAGATAGGTCATCAGTCATCTTCAATAATGTTCTGGACAATTGTCAGTGTATACATAGCGTTAATTGGAAAGCCTAGCTATATTTCTTCATATTATATCATAATAAACAGTCTACGGCCTTGCCGAACACGACTGCAAATATTCATACTTTAAATCGTTCCTCCTGATGAAGTCTTAAAAGACGAAAGCGCTCGAGGACATCACAAGACTATGTCTTGTTTGTCTATTGTTTATATCTATACATAGTTGTATATAGTAGGTGTCGGGCTATAACTAATACCAGATAACATGTTTATTCCTAAACTCATGTGTTTTTAGCAATTTTACTCTTCTCACACCCGGTCAGTGTTTTAAACTGGGGGTATTGTTTCAGTTTTATCACTGATCCTTTGGCTTTAATCCAGTCTCTGTTAGACTTTCTAAACATGAAGGTCACTATTATCGCCAGTAAGGCTACTAAGTTTGGTCCAGGTTTGCGTGTTTTTCGCAAAGATTTAACAGATAGACATTGCACAATGGACGATCCAGATATTTTAGTATGGTGTATCGAGCTTTGTAAACTTATACACCATAACAGTTTATTCCATCTGAATCAGAGCCCTTCCTGGCTGTCAAACAAAATTGACCGTGTCCGGAAGTCTATCCATCCGACTGCAGTTAATGCGAATATTAGTCAAGAACTTGACAACATATTCGAGAAATGTTTGTCCTCAGCTTCTAAAACAATTCATCAGCATTACAATAACGCCATTGATGCTCTTCTGAAGAAGCTATGTCAAACATTGCCAGATGGGGCTTCTCCTTGGCTCATTGAGTCCACTAAACGCTCTCTCTCCCGTAGACACAAAAAGATTAAGCCTGACCTGGTCGACAAGGTATTCGGGATGATTAACAACATAAGCCAATCGTATTCGAAAACTGATGAGGAAAATGTACCTCGGGCGGGGGTACCATCTTCGCCACCGCCTAACATACATTCTTCTTCTGGGCATTGGCCATCTCAGTCACCATCTTCGCACAATTCTGAGACACCCTCCATTCAAAACAATTCACCTTCCTCCAGAAATGAGCTTCGGCATTACCCGATTTCATTACGGAATTCTTTCTCGAATTTGGAGATTGAAGAATGTCCTGAGCTTCATGAGCATGCACAAATAGGTGCACGTGATGAGGACGTCCCCGATTGCGAATCTTTATCTGACTTTCCACTTTTACCGAATAGCTCTCAATCGTCACCCACATTCCCGTCTTCGGGTCATAATAAGAAACGACATAGGGAAAAGGATATTACCATTCATGATTGTGAAGCCAAAAAAGCTCGGACTGTTGCTTCCGACTTTTTTCAATCAGAAACAGTTTCTATGGAGAAACAAACTTCCCCGGATCAAGTCACGAATACATCCGTACCCGCTATCAGAGGGACTGGTCTCTCACGGTATGGTAAACTCCGGAATGAACTTCGTTCCATTCAACAACCTCATTTGGTCCTAGGGGACTCGAATCTCAATAGGATATCCATTTCGGAACCAGATTGGCATATTTTTGCCTTGCCAGGGTTCACGATTAAGAAACTAACTGATTTGTTACGTGGAGTTCACATGCCTAATATCAAACATATTGTTCTTAACATAGGCGTTAACGATCGAAGCAATAGCACACGAAATGTTAAACCACTGTTCTCCAACTTTAAAGATCAAATTAGAAAGTCCTTCCCTGAAGCTACATTCACTTTTAATCCCGTGGCCATGTCACACGGTTCTTCTATCGAACTGTCTCTTATTGATAGACTAAACGCACTCTTTTTCGAAGATACTGCGTTTATTTATTTTGACACCGACATCACTATTTTGTACAACACAGATGGCATCCATTGGATGCCCGATACAGCAAACCGGCTATTTCTAGCTTGGATCGCTCACATACGTGAACAGGGAAACTAGATAGGAATCTCGATATCAACTCTTTTAAAGCAGCTAGCACTGTGTACAACTTGTCAAAACTGACTCTCACGCAACCTGAAATTAGTTTATTAGAGAAAGGTTTATCGTTTGTCCCAACACCTATTTTAAATCAGTCGGGACAAATGCCACTCAATTTCAGTGACGTCGATTCTTTTTTTCGACGAATTGAACTCAAATATTTTTTCTTGGACAGAGAGGCGGAGTTTGACGGTACTAAAAAACTCCATTCGAAATCCAGTTGGAGACCAGCCGATCACCAGCTCTGTTCTGAAATTATTTCGTTCAAAAGGTCCGTTTCTGAGTTTTTGCGTACACAACCATCCATGCATGCCAAAGATAATCTGTCTCAAGCCGAACGTATAGCTCTCAGTTCGTTATCGCGGCTTGATGACGTGGTCATCAAACCTGCCGATAAAGGTGGGGCTACGGTGGTAATGGATAAAAACTCGTATGTACTTGAAGCCCTTAGTCAGCTAAATGATGTGAATTATTATATTCCCATACAGAAATCCTTAATGCCTGAAAACCAAAATATGATCAAGGAAATACTGACAGATATGCTCCTTGGGGACCATATTACTAAAAAAGATTATTCATATATGACTGATTCGAGTCAACACCGCCCTAGAGCATTTTATTTGCTACCAAAGATACACAAAGACATCTACTCGTGGCCCCAACCTCGAATGCCGAAAGGGAGACCGATTGTGTCTGACTCTGGAAGTGAATCAGCAAGAGTAGCGGAGTATCTAGACTTGTGTCTAAATCCTATCTCTCAACAACACGCCAGTTATCTCCGGGATACACCCCATTTCCTTGACATTTTATCATCCCATTCGTTCTCTTCCAATATTTTTCTCTTTACATTGGATGTTGAATCATTATACACCAATATTGACACTGACGATGGCCTCCAGATTATAGCTGATACATTAGCAAAAAATCCGTCTACCGGTCGGAACGATTCATTGTTCATGAAGTTACTTGATATTTCTCTTAAACGCAATGATTTTGTATTCGACCACTCCAACTACCTTCAAATCAAAGGGACGGCCATGGGCAAGCGGTTTGCGCCCAGCTATGCTAATATATATATGGCCAGATGGGAGAATGAGGCTCTCTCAGAATGTCCTATTAAACCACTTCTTTGGAAGCGTTACATAGATGACATTTTTGGAATTTGGGGTGGTAGTATTGACGATTTTCATGTTTTCGTTGATATTTTGAACTCACAAAACCCCAATATCCGCTTACAGAGTAACCTGCAATTACATTCTCTCCCATTTCTTGATGTAATGGTATATAAAGGCAGCCGATTCAATTCCATGGGAATTTTAGATACTAAAGTTTATTTCAAACCCACAGACAGCCACCAGTTGCTGCATCGGAGTTCCTTTCATCCGCATTATACATTCCCGGGCATTGTTAAATCGCAGTTTTTGCGATTTTTGCGTATTTGTAATAATGTATGCGATTACCAGTTGGCTTGCTCTATTTTGATCCAGGCACTAAGAAACAGAGGCTATTCTGATCGTAAACTTCGGAAAATTAAAAGTGATGTTATTCAACTCTATCACAAGCCTATGTGTAAAAAAGCACCAAACAGATCTTCACATTTGCCACTAATCATTCCATATTCGCCTTCTGCACATTCAACTATACAATTTATTGGAACTCTTTATGATAGATTGAATATGAAACTATCGGGCTTATTACCAGCCATTAAAACTGTATACAGTAGGCAAGCGAACCTTAGAGAGAATTTGGTACGCGCTCGTCTACGTTGATATTCGTGTAATACATGACCCTTATTGATTGAGTCATTTATTCACCGACCTAGACGCTTATTTTTTCTCTCTCTCTCTCTCTCTTTGACGACTGAGCTTATTTCGGGCCTAACACCTTCACTGCTTGGTGGACAGTTTAATTATCACAATACGCATGTGCAGCCCATAATTTTCAACCAATCAGAATTTAATAGAGGGCGCTGCAAAATAGTGGTCTTGTCATACGGGCTACTATAATTTCAACCAATCATATTGAATAGAGGGCGCTACAAACTACTATGCAGAAATATCCGGGTACTTGATTTCAATCCCCTATATAACCAGTAGTTTTTGCTTCACAGCTCACATTTTAGCACAAATTTATCGGTGTTATAAGCCAACCACTGGCTATTTTATTTCCTTTTTTATGATTTTATTCTTAGGTTCATTTTATTTCCACAACTGCTTGATACCCGGCTGGTTGTTTGGCTTTACACCCTTTACACCGTGGACACGGCTTTATGCCGTCTGTGACAGCCCTAATACCGAGATTCCGTGTTTTTCACGTATACCGTGGTTCGGCTGAAATATTGCCGAACACGACTGCAAATATTCATACTTTAAATCGTTCCTCCTGATGAAGTCTTAAAAGACGAAAGCGCTCGAGGACATCACAAGACTATGTCTTGTTTGTCTATTGTTTATATCTATACATAGTTGTATATAGTAGGTGTCGGGCTATAACTAATATCAGATAACATGTTTATTCCTAAACTCATGTGTTTTTAGCAATTTTACTCTTCTCACACCCGGTCAGTGTTTTAAACGGGGGGTATTGTTTCAGTTTTATCACTGATCCTTTGGCTTTAATCCAGTCTCTGTTAGACTTTCTAAACATGAAGGTCACTATTATCGCCAGTAAGGCTACTAAGTTTGGTCCAGATTTGCGTGTTTTTCGCAAAGATTTAACAGATAGACATTGCACAATGGACGATCCAGATATTTTAGTATGGTGTATCGAGCTTTGTAAACTTATACACCATAACAGTTTATTCCATCTGAATCAGAGCCCTTCCTGGCTGTCAAACAAAATTGACCGTGTCCGGAAGTCTATCCATCCGACTGCAGTTAATGCGAATATTAGTCAAGAACTTGACAACATATTCGAGAAATGTTTGTCCTCAGCTTCTAAAACAATTCATCAGCATTACAATAACGCCATTGATGCTCTTCTGAAGAAGCTATGTCAAACATTGCCAGATGGGGCTTCTCCTTGGCTCATTGAGTCCACTAAACGCTCTCTCTCCCGTAGACACAAAAAGATTAAGCCTGACCTGGTCGACAAGGTATTCGGGATGATTAACAACATAAGCCAATCGTATTCGAAAACTGATGAGGAAAATGTACCTCGGGCGGGGGTACCATCTTCGCCACCGCCTAACATACATTCTTCTTCTGGGCATTGGCCATCTCAGTCACCATCTTCGCACAATTCTGAGACACCCTCCATTCAAAACAATTCACCTTCCTCCAGAAATGAGCTTCGGCATTACCCGATTTCATTACGGAATTCTTTCTCGAATTTGGAGATTGAAGAATGTCCTGAGCTTCATGAGCATGCACAAATAGGTGCACGTGATGAGGACGTCCCCGATTGCGAATCTTTATCTGACTTTCCACTTTTACCGAATAGCTCTCAATCGTCACCCACATTCCCGTCTTCGGGTCATAATAAGAAACGACATAGGGAAAAGGATATTACCATTCATGATTGTGAAGCCAAAAAAGCTCGGACTGTTGCTTCCGACTTTTTTCAATCAGAAACAGTTTCTATGGAGAAACAAACTTCCCGGGATCAAGTCACGAATACATCCGTACCCGCTATCAGAGGGACTGGTCTCTCACGGTATGGTAAACTCCGGAATGAACTTCGTTCCATTCAACAACCTCATTTGGTCCTAGGGGACTCGAATCTCAATAGGATATCCATTTCGGAACCAGATTGGCATATTTTTGCCTTGCCAGGGTTCACGATTAAGAAACTAACTGATTTGTTACGTGGAGTTCACATGCCTAATATCAAACATATTGTTCTTAACATAGGCGTTAACGATCGAAGCAATAGCACACGAAATGTTAAACCACTCTTCTCCAACTTTAAAGATCAAATTAGAAAGTCCTTCCCTGAAGCTACATTCACTTTTAGTCCCGTGGCCATGTCACACGGTTCTTCTACCGAACTGTCTCCTATTGATAGACTAAACGCACTCTTTTTCGAAGATACTGCGTTTATTTATTTTGACACCGACATCACTATTTTGTACAACACAGATGGCATCCATTGGATGCCCGATACAGCAAACCGGCTATTTCTAGCTTGGATCGCTCACATACGTGAACAGGAAAACTACATAGGAATCTCGATATCAACTCTTTTAAAGCAGCTAGCACTGTGTACAACTTGTCAAAACTGACTCTCACGCAACCTGCAATTAGTTTATTAGAGTAAGGTTTATTGTTTGTCCCAACACCTATTTTAAATCAGTCGGGATAAATGCCACTCAATTTCAGCGACGTCGATTCTTTTTTTCGACGAATTGAACTCAAATATTTTTTCTTGGACAGAGAGGCGGAGTTTGACGGTACTAAAAAACTCCATTCGAAATCCAGTTGGAGACCAGCCGATCACCAGCTCTGTTCTGAAATTATTTCGTTCAAAAGGTCCGTTTCTGAGTTTTTGCGTACACAACCATCCATGCATGCCAAAGATAATCTGTCTCAAGCCGAACGTATAGCTCTCAGTTCGTTATCGCGGCTTGATGACGTGGTCATCAAACCTGCCGATAAAGGTGGGGCTACGGTGGTAATGGATAAAAACTCGTATGTACTTGAAGCCCTTAGACAGCTAAATGATGTGAATTATTATATTCCCATACAGAAATCCTTAGTGCCTGAAAACCAAAATATGATCAAGGAAATACTGACAGATATGCTCCTTGGGGACCATATTACTAAAAAAGATTATTCATATATGACTGATTCGAGTCAACACCGCCCTAGAGCATTTTATTTGCTACCAAAGATACACAAAGACATCTACTCGTGGCCTCAACCTCGAAT